>BJBW01008034.1:10024-32912 GCA_004320125.1 Scolopax mira
GGGCAACCTGTTCCAGTGTCTCACCACCCTCACAGGAAGGAATTTCTTTCTAATATGTAATCTAGATTTCCTCTCTTCTAATTTAAAACCATTACCCCTTGACCTGTCACTAGACTTCCTGACAGAGTCCCTCTCTGGCTCTCCTGTAGGCTACTTTTTAGATATCGTCAGGCTGCTCTAAGGTCTCCCCGGATCATCACCCCCAAGTCCTTCCTGGAAGGGCTATTCTTCATCCCTCCATCGCCCACCCTGTGCCGATACCAGGGCTTGCCCTGACCACAACTGCAAGACCCTCACTTGGCCTTGTTCAACCTCATGAGGAAAAAAAGCGCCCCAACATGAGGCTCGCGCTTCTCAGGCTCTTCCGGATTTTTGCCCTTTAATCTATAAAGCCGGGTCTCGGGATTTGGAAAGGCTGACGGGAGGCTCGCTTCTGAGCGTTAGAGCCCCCTAAGTTTTCAGTTTTCAGACACCAGCGGCATCCCTGAGGAACCATCCCCTCAGGGAAACCGCCCGCCATCACTGTGTCCCGTCCCCCGCCCCTTTGCGCATGCGCTGCGCTCCCCCGGCGGGGCGGGGCGGGGCGGGGCGGGGCCTCGCGCCCATTGCCGTCAGTTCCGCCCCGCGCGTCCGGCAGCAGGAGGCGGCGGGGGGCGGTTCCTGTCCCGGCTGTGAGTGCCTCCCCCCCCCACCCCATCCCGATCCCCCCGTTACCGACCCCGGGCCCTGGGGCGGCCGCCACCATTCCCCCCTTCCCCCGAGAGGCTCTGCCCTTCTCTCACCCCCCCCACGGCCGCTCCCCTGGGCCCCCCACCAGCTCCTCTCGCCGCCCCTCAGCCCCCTGCCTTCCTCAGCGCTCCATCCGCCGTGGCGGGACGACGCCTCCGGCTGAGGCGGGGCGGGCGGCGGGGGCTGCTTGGCTGGAGTTGGGCAGTGTTGGGCAGCGGGGCTTTACATCCTCCGGCCTCTCTCCGCGCTGCCGGTAGTTCTGAGGACCCCCCCCCCCCTCCTCAAATGACTGCTGCCACCTGTGCTCCCCGCTTCTCTAATTCCTTCTCTCTGGTAAAACCTTGGGTCGGGCTAAAGCTGTGCTGCCTTGTGTTTTGGGTTTTTTTTGTTGTTGTTGGGGTTTTTTTGGGTGGTATGTACATCTTATAGTGTCCCGTGGAGCTGGAATCCACCAAGGGGTCTGAGGGAAGATGTGAGGGCTTTAGCCATGCACAGGACACAGCTGCAGCCCAGTAGTCAATTTCAGACAGCTCAGGGGAGAGGGAAGTCTAAATATTTAAATATGAAAGCTCAATGTAAACATTGCCTGGTCCTTCAGATGAACCTGCCCTGTGTTTTGGGAAAATAACGACTTCACTTTGTCTCAAAAATAAGTGTTTTTCTGGACCCGCTTTTCCTCTCCCCAGCCATACATGAGCGCTGACAGCTGTGTAAAGTTTGGCCATTCCGATGGGGGGGTCTGTTTACATCCCACCTCACACAGTTTTCTGCCTTGCCCCAAGGAGTGGGGTGGAGATGGACTGGAGAACCCAAGTCCCAAAGGACATCTCTTCTGAGGTGGTGCCTTAGCAAGTGTTTAATCTGAGGCTGTGGCAGGGGGAGACTCTGCTGCCCTCCCTGTCTGTGGGGTTGGCTTGTGTAGCTGCACAGTGGAAGGGTAACTGATTTCCTTGGAAAAACCTAATTTACAGGTTTTTTCTGTTTGTGGCCGTACTGTTCTGTGACTAAGAACCCTCCTTGTGTACTATGTGAATTCGTTAGTAGGCTGTATGATTGAAGATTTAGTAAAATGACCGAAAGGAAGTATTGGTATTGGAGCACAGGATACGGAAGTATTTAGCATCAAAGTCCTGGTTGGATTCAGCAACGGGGTGTACTTCTGAATGTTAAAAAAATGATATATGTTTTTCTTTTACTAGCCTGCAGTTGATGCAAAATGAGCGTTCCCGACTACATGCAGTGTGCTGAGGACCATCAGACCCTCCTGGTTGTGGTGCAGCCGATTGGCATTGTACCTGAAGAGAGCTTTTTCAGGATCTACAAGCGAATTTCAGCAGTGAGTCAAGTTAACGTGCGCGACTCCCAGCGCGTGTTGTACATCCGTTACAGGCACCACTACCCCCCAGAGAACAACGAATGGGGGGATTTTCAGACACACCGGAAAGTTGTGGGGCTGATAACGATCACAGACTGTTTTTCTGCAAAGGAATGGCCTCAGACTTTTGAAAAATTCCATCTTCAGAAGGAAATGTATGGTTCTACTCTCTATGATTCCCGGCTGTTTGTCTTTGGGCTTCAAGGAGAGATTGCGGAACAGCCCCGCACCGATGTGGCCTTCTATCCCAGTTATGATGAATGTGAAACCGTGGAGAAGAGAATAGAAGATTTTATCGAATCCCTTTTCATAGTCTTGGAGTCTAAGCGGCTTGACAGAGCCACTGATAAGTCTGGAGACAAGATCCCACTCCTCTGCGTTCCCTTTGAGAAGAAGGATTTTGTAGGTCTGGACACAGACAGTAGGTAAGCAGCTATTTTTGTCAGCTCGTGGGTCTTGAAAAGATATGTGTGGTAATTGCCAGCTTTCATAGTGAGTCTATTCGAAAGGACAAAGTGTAACTTGTTACTGTCTTATTGTGTATCTCTGTGGAAATTTGAGAGAATTTAATTTGTTAATTAATTTAATATGTAAACTCAAACCACATTCAATGTTTTAAGATTATATATATATATATAATTTATGAGGCTAACAAAATAGTAGGAAGGATAGGTTTGACAGAGCCTGCTATAAAGAGACTTTGCTGAAAAGTTTCAAATGGTTTATCGATACAGAGTATTAACAAAGAAATTCAATTAACCATGATGAAAAATAATTTTATGTTGTGTGGAGTAGTATTTGACTAATCCTACTTACTGTCTTTTTTTTCCCCCTAAGCCTCTTTCTCATTCTATGAAACAGAGACCATATATTTTGGTGACCAAGTCCAGCATCTTTCCTTGTTTTTTGTTTTTATTTAATTATTTGATATTCTTGACTTGTCTTGTTTTGCTACCATTCATCTCACAACTGTTCTCTTTGGTTTTGTGTATGTGATAGTTTGGTTTGTTGTTTGTTTTTTGTTTTTTTCCATGTCACCTCTTTCCTTCCTAATCATTTGCATGCTCATCTTCTCAGATTTGAGTGTTACATAGTTCTTGGATTAGGAGTTCAAATGATAGGTAATGTGTTTGTTCGTATCCAAGAAGATATTTTATGCTTTTACACTGGAGAGTTGATACAGATTTAGTGTGATGCTTGAATCTTTTGCAAAATGAATGTTGTATGACCCTGGATCTGTAAAAATAGGGGTTTGTCCAGAGTTAAGCACTGGTTCAGGTACGGAAACCTAGTGGTTTTCCAATAAGTCTAGGTCAATGGATATACTTTAAATGTTTGTGGAACTTAACTGCTCAAAGAAAAGGTGTTAAATAGTCTAATCTTTCCTCTTTCCATTCAATAGTAAGAAAGTTTTTCACCTTTTTTTTTTGCTGTGGAGCTAGTACTTCCGATTGCTTAAAATTTAGGATTTATATACAAATAACATCAGCAATCTGAATTAAAAGATATTTATATTCAGTTTAGTAATTTGTGTGGCTGAATAAGGAAATACTGCTAATGCCTGGTTTCTTTTTTTTTTTTTTTTTTTTTTGTAAATATCTTTGTGTTTTGTAACAGAAAGGAGAAATTTACTTAATCCCAAGTAAAGATCAGTTGTATTGGAGAAAGGAGTTGTCCTTGACTGAGTTAAATATATGTCCATAGCATGTCTGAGTGTCTCAGCACAGGGACCTTTCATGGAGCCTGGTGCATCTCTGCTTCTGTGTTCTACTTTGCAGAGATTCAGGATCATGAAATGTGGTTGTACTAAAATCAGTTTGTTAGAGAACCTGCGCTTTCAAGCCTAAGTCTTTAGATGTAAAATGGTAATATATTGCATTTTAGTACTTGGGTTGCAATAAAAGGTTTATACTGTAGCATGTTCTCTCTTGCAGTGACAGATTCCCTAATACTTCCCAGAAGTATTGCTTTAGGTCATAATGGGGAGATACAGGGCTAGAAAGGACCTTCTTCAACTGATTCCAGTTTCTGTTTTATCCAGAACCCTATTTTGTATAATTCTCTTCAGGGAGGGGGTTAAGGTTCTCTGAATGCACAGAGCATGTATGACAACATCTGGTAGAATAACTTTGGCTACTTGGTTGGTTTTGAATCTCTCAGCAATAATGAGTTTAAAGAATGAAATAAAAAAATGGTTGTTATTGAGATAGAGAGGCAAATGAAACAGCTTTTTCTAGAATGGGTGGAAATTTCTAAAGGGACATTTCAAAGAATGTCCCCTTACTATCTTTTATATATCCTCCATTCCTTTTTAATTTTTTTTAATATATATAATGTATTCTGACCTTCCAGTCAGTGTGCAACTAACTGGTTAAAAAGCACAAATATTCAATATTAAATTGATGGAAGAAGGAGGCACATTTTCTGTGCTTATTACAGAGAGTATATGTCGTTGCTGCTGTATTTGCAGGTGTTTGCTTAGGATAAATAGGCACGTATTTTCCTGTAACTTCTAAAGTCGAAGTGAAATTTCACAGAGTATAGCAACTGGGTTGATATATTGAATGAGAGTATGTTAAGAAGCTATATGGTCCTATGATTTGAAGACTAATTGAAGCTATTGAACTTGGTTTGTATCTTAAAAGAGACTCTTCTCCAAGCAATTTATTATAAAATACTAAGGTTAATAATTTATGATGAGGACTAGATACGTAGAGCTTATCACCTCTGTCACTCAGTTAGTAAAACTAGCATTAATTTGGTTGCATAATAATTGCAACATGATTGGCTTCTTTTAAGGCAGAGTTCATAATTTAGGAAGATGGATTAGTATGCTGCATTTCAAATAAGGTAATTACCAGAAAAAGTAATTATCAGATCAGGAGCTGATCTTTGTCTTTTGCAAGTTGCTTGTAAAATGAGCAGAAGAGACAACATTCCCAGAGCTCATACTGAGGTGACAATATACCACTATATTATTTCTGTAGAGGAATTTTTTTGGTTGGTAGAAAACATTATGTATAAAAAATAGAGCGATAAAGTCCTAAGAAGTTTTGGTAAAAGATTGTCCTGTTAACTAGAAGTTGTAGGTCTGGGAATCTGACCTTGGTTTTAATTCCTAGAGCACTCAGCCAATAGGTGATCTTGACAAATCCGTTAATTTTTCTTTCTGTTTCTTCATCTGTAAATTAGGTAAAATATTTATATTGTCACAGGGCTGCTGAGGATAATCAGAAAAGTTTCTGAAACCCGTTGAACTTGATAGTTGGTCGTAGAGGTCGGGATGCTGATTGGAAAGAAGGGAAATGCAGATTTTCTTGGTGATACAGAGGTCCTGCAAACTTGAAACTAGGAAACATAATTGCCAGAAATCCCAGAAATCCCATTTGTTTAATCTTTCTATTTTATTTCTGTTTTCAGCTCAAATAAAAACCCCAAGCACATACTCATGTATGACTATAAATCTGCTTGGATAAGCTCATTTTAATGTTGTTTGCATCAGTTTGTGTCTTAGGTTCGTTCTTTTTTAATTCCAGTAAGGCATTCATGTAATTCCACTGAGTGATGTGAAAGTAGGGCTCTATTTATAAGTATCTTTCTCTACACATCATCATAGATGGGATTTATTCTCTGATTTATCAAAGTTTATGATATCTCAGTATGTGTATGTGGGTGTTAATTTTCTTTCTGTTCTGTCTTTCTAATTTTTGTTTTGTTCCTTTCTTTTTTTTTCGCCCCCCCTTCTTCTCTCATACTGCCCTGTGAGTTTGTTGTTGGGTCTAAAAAGGTAGGCTGTGATTGCGTATATTTAAAAATAGTTAGCTTTCTTCCATGTACTGCCTTTCCACTCTGCCTCCATTGCATATTTTAGTGTTGCTTTTTATATTTATTTTTCAGTACACACAAAAATAATTGCTGCCTGGAGCCTTACTACTGTGGTTGACCCCTTTTGGTGCATTTAGCAATTATATTTGGTAGCAACGCTGAATTTTTTTGTAGGGCACACATAATTTGCTTAGGCGGCTGCTGGCCTCTGGAATTTGCTTTATTTTTTTAAACTCCAAAGCCATGAAGCTGTTGCTGCCTGTGTTTGGTTTCCAAATTCAAACGTTCCGGCAGTCGATCAAATGCCGTAGCTGTGTCTTTTAAGTCTGGATAATGTTATGATTGGTGGTATCTATAGTTCTGCATGCTCATGGGAATTGGCAGAATTTGATGGAAATTTTTGTTGAAGCATTTTGCATGAACACTTTTGCAAATTCATTTTGCATGTTTCTTCTTTTTAAATCTAGCCACTCTTGAAGTTTTGGGGATCCAGAAATTCTTTCAAACCTGTTGTTGGGTGGTTTGTAGCAAAAAAAAAAAAAATTCTGTCTTGAAATATAATGTTGTTGCTCTGAATTTTCTATAAAATTGTCCTGGGATCCTAGAAAAGAGTTGGGGATGAAAGGGTCAGGTGTGTATCCTGTGTAACCAATGAGGTAGAAATGGGAATGTGGTAGAGTAGTGCTTTTTGGTTCCTGGAACAGGTTTGTTGTCTTCCAGTTTGAAGTAGTAGCCATGGTCACTGATGGTGATGATCGTGTTTATGATTCTGAAGGGAATACAAAGAGCATGTTAGGTGCCAAATTAAAGCAACTAACTTGAGAGAATAAGATTTTAAACTAGTTTTGTAGCCAACAGTATACGTACGTGTGTTGAGAAGAGGACCTTCTGAAGAGGAGTTTGGATGACTGATGCTATGGAGTATTCCATGGATGTGGCATTGCCTTCCCCAAGGATATTCCTGAGTGGGTCACACTCTGGAAGGGGTTTATGATGTGTCCTTGGGAGAGAGACTTGACACATCATAAGATGTGTCCCAAGGAGAGAGACTTGGGTGTGTCTTTGAGACTCAGGGATTTTAAATAAGCTTCTAGAGGAAAAATAAATAGAAACAGCTCTTAGCAGTAGGGTACTCCAAGGAGTAGACCTAGAAAAAGCTTACCATCTTGTCTTGGAAAAAGTAGCAGTTAATTTATGTGGACTTCCTGTCATCATATAGATCAGGATTAAGCAGTAGAGAGCCAAAATAATTATACGGTCTTTTAATAAAAAAATAATTAGGAGATATGTATAAGCTTCTCACTTTTGGCTTTGTAGTCAGATTCTTCAGGTAAAGCTCTGAAGGAAAACTAGATGGGTATTAAAATGAATAAACATAAGTTTATGCTGATACATATACATATGCATATATGATTTTTTCCATTAAATTTGCACCCCAGTATGCATTGAAGAAGCCATCTGTCACTTAGACATGCTTTTAATGACCTGACATTTTAGTTATTAACTTTTTTCAAAACAAGCTTCCCAAATACAAAGTAAATTAAGTTTTGGTCTATGTGGAGAGTGGGTTTAATTTCAATGAAGTCTTTGCCTTTTGTCTTTGTGGACACACTTCCAGTAATGAAGGGGGCTGAGAAAAGCCTGAATTAATTGTACTTAATTGTGAGTCCTAAATTTAGACAGACTTTTTACATTTGTACAGTGCAAGCTTACTCTGTAATTAGTGAAAAAATGTTTTCCAGGAGGGTGGTGAAGGCTTGCAGGGACAGTAGGAGACAGATCTTGTCTTGGCACCACATTTCAGACCCTAAAAGTAGATGGAATGAATTCAGTTGTTAATAGCAGAATTCTTCATCACCAGGAATAAATTATCTGCTTGTTTATAAATAAGGAGAGTTTCAAGAAGAGAACTGTTCTGTATGAGCAGTGTTTATTGATGTTTAAGCGAATAAATGCATGTAGAAATTATTCTCCCTATTGATTTAGGAATCCTGATTTAGGATTCTGGCACCATCTCTTTAACTTTTGCTCTATGACTTAATCATATGCAATCTGGAAAAAATACTTAAAAACTCTGGAGAATGAATGTTACCCTGTGGTGTGGTTTGGGGTATTTTTTGGTGGTGTGGGTTTTTTTATTTTCATTTTTTAAGTTGTTAGGGTCAGATATGCCAGGTAATCTTTTTTTAAGATACTGTGCTGGACTAAGTTTAATTGAAAAAGTATCACTACATCTACTCAAAGCTAAAAACATAGAACTGTGAGAGTCAATCTGAGCTTGTTCTTTGCCTTTTTGGAACCCCCTTTTAACCACTTTCTTTGAAGATTCTTCACGTATGCAATAAAGCATGATATCTACAGAATTCTTTTTAATTAAAATTTCATTCTCAGGTAGCTTTTATTTTAGTTTAAACCATCCAAAGAAAAAAGATATTTTTTTTTTCTTGGTGTGAAGTTTGGACAATGAAATTGTATGGTTCTATATATTGAGACATTATTAGAACAAAAAGATATGCTATTGGAGTAATATAGATAAATGAATAAAATACCTAGGATTATTTTTTTTCTAAGAAATCAATTTTATAAGGTAGGGCAAGGATCTTCTTGCTAGGGAGCACTTTTGCAGGAGGGAGAAGAGAAGAATCACTGATGGGCTCAGGAGAGCAGTTGCTCTGCACCCTAATTTAAATCATCAGCCGCTTTGAAAGTATGGTGTGTCTTACTTTACATCTGCTACATTTCTTTACCTGCATCTTACTAAAAAATATTCAATAGTAAGGTTAGTGAATTTATTGTGTGGGGTTTAGCCCAACTTTTCAGTTGTACTGAAGTGTCTCTTTAATATTTTCAGTAGGACTTCATTGACCTTGGCGATTAATTTTGTTTGGGAAAGGAAAGAGCTTCACCATTTATTGTAATATATAAAAAAAAGAGTAGCAAGAGAAACCTTGTCAGTTCTTGCCTGACGTGACAGTTGATGTGTTGGGTCTGGGAGTGTAGAGTAGGGACTTGCCAGGGCTTTGGTACCTATGATCAGTGGTTGCACTTCAATGACTGTATCCTATTGGAGGTAGATGAGATTTACCATTATAGAAGAGGAAGGGATAGTCTTTGGTATCAAATTGGAGTCCTCAGCACAGGAATGATATTGACCTGTAGGAATGGGTCCAGCAGAGAGCCACAAAGGTGATCCGAGGGCTGGAGCACCTATGAGGACAGGCTGAGAGAGCTGGAGTTGTTCAGCCTGGAGAAGAGAAGGCTCCAAGGAGACCTTATAGCAGCCTTCCAGTACTTGAAGGGAGCCTACAGGAGAGCTGGAGAGGGACTCTGTGAGGAAGTGTAGCGATAGGATGAAGGGTAATGGTTTTTAATTGAAAAAGGGGAGATTTAGATTAGATATCAAGAAGAATTTTCTTTCCTGTGATGTTGGTGAGACACTGGAACAGGTTGCCCAGAGAAGCTGTGGATGCCCCATCTCTGTAGGTGTTCAAGGACAGGCTTGATGGGGCTTTGAGCAACCTGGTCTGGTGGGAGGTGTCCCTGCCCAAGGCAAGGAGGGTTGGAACCAGATGATCTTAAAGGTCCTTTCCAACTCTAATCATTCTATGATTCTTTAAAATTGGTCGACTTAGTGAATCATGCTTTAAACTGATGAACTTGGGGGGATAGTGACCAAAGCTGTGACATGTACATGTTCATAAGCAATAGGGTGGATGAGCAGACCTTCCAGAGTAGTGACTCGTGCTCCCCAAACCTCTCCAAAGGCAAGAATCCTAAGTCCACCCACTTCAAGTGCATGTCTACCAACACAGTCTGGGCAACAAGCAGGAGGAACTAGAGCTCCGTTCCCTGAGAGCTATGACATCATAGGAGTCCCAGAAATTTGTAAACCTCACCTGACTGGAAGACCACAATTGATAGCAACAAAGTCTTTCAGAAATGTAGGAAGGGAAGAAAAGGGGATAGACTTGTGCTTGATGTGAAAGATAACTTTGAGTATGTGGAGGTGATCTATGGAGTCTACCAAAGTTCTGTCAAAGGCCTTTGTATCAAGATTAGAAGGTTCATCACCAAGGGAGATCTTATGTTAGATATGTTACTGACCTCCCATCATAAACCTTACATTGTCTGTTCAAGGAAGTCTCTGGGCAACAGAACATGGTCCTCAAGGTTGACTTCAAATTACTCAGACATTTGTTGGGGAGACAAATTGTTCATCAGTTCCTGTAATGCATTGAAGACAGCTTCCTGCTATAGATGATGGACGTGCTGATCAGGAACAGCACATTGATGGATTTACTACTCATAATCCAAGACAACTTACTTGATGACAGATCTACCAATGATAGCCTTGGATACAGTGGTCACAATATTGTGGATTTTAAGATCCTGTTGAGCACTCTGAAGACTGATAGTAGAACAAAGACCCTGGATTTTAGAAGAGCCAACTTCAGTATGCTCAGGGCCCAGTTGTGAGGGATTCCATGGGAAGCATCCATGGATGGCAAAAGAGCTGGTGGGTGCAGCGAGTTAAAATTCAAGCGCAGCCTCCTGGAAGCACAAGAACATTCCATCTTCTATCAAGAAAAAAGGCAGAAAAAGAGCCCCCCCCCCGACTTAATAGGGAGCTTCTGGGTGTGCTTAAGAGCAAAAAAGCATAGTGTCTGTGGAAAGGCACCCCAACACCCATGTAGGACTACAAGAACCTTGCTTTGGAGGTTCTCAAGAGCAATACTCTTGTCTAGTCTCCTTCACAAGAGAGGTTGAGCAAGATGATCTTTTGAGGTCCCTTCCAACCTGGGCTAGTCTATGATTCTGTTTTATTTCACATGTGACAAGGGTACTAAAGCACTCTTTTAGTTTTATGTCACTCTGTGTAAATGCTCTGTAGCCAAAATACATGATGCGTTGCTTTTTTTTTTTTTTCCAATATAACCTCACGTTGTTGGTTCTTTTGCATATTACGCTTGTGAGAACTCATACTGGATGTTTGGTCAGAGAGTAAATTAATGTAGATCTGCTACTAAGGAGGAAAGAAAATTGACTTTAGCCGTTTATCACCTCAAATAAGTATTTCCTGTAAATAACTGTAAGTTGTACCTTTTATTTTGCAGGCACTATAAGAAGCGTTGCCAAGGCCGGATGCGGAAACACGTTGGTGACCTGTGTTTACAAGCTGGAATGTTACAAGATTCCTTGGTGCATTATCACATGGCAGTGGAACTTCTACGGTCTGTGAATGACTTTCTGTGGCTTGGAGGTACTATTGATGACTCAGTTGAGTGAATCAAATGATTAGTTGCTAAAACCAAGTAAATCGAACTGTCTTCTATAACTTTTATTCTGTATTATGAAAATGATTTTGGTGGCCAAGATGTGTGTGTGACTAAGGTGTGACTAAGAATTAAGTCAAAATAAAAATCAGTTAATAAGACAAGAGAAATAAAAATGCTTCAGAAAACCTGCAACATAAAATGTATTATTGTAGTAAAGTGTGTACTTAAAAAAAATATTGCATGTGACTTTTTAGTGCTTCTCTGGAAGGTATTTATTTTTCAGTGGATGGTATGGATGTTTCAAAAACCTGTCTGGAAGCTTCTACTATGGACTCTTAGCAAAAGATTTTTGCCTTTACGTCTGCCAAAGCCACAAGTGTTTAACTTCCACTAGCACAACTTCCTTTCACGTTAGTTCTTAGGCTTCACTTTTTTCCTGACTTATCCTTCCTCCTTTCCTTTTCTTTTTTTTTCCATTCTGCTTTCTTCTCTTTATGGGATATACATACAAGTGATCTTTGAGTGCAATTTCTGCTTCTCAGTTTCATACTCTTTAGGAAAACTGCTGTCTCCCAGTTCTGCTTTCAGCTTTTTCATTCTCCTTGGAAACCCACTGAGTTTCCTAATGGCTCTGTATGTTATATAGTATGAAAATCATAATATCTTCTGACTTTCCATTTATTTCCTTCTACTCTCTCACAAGGTTAAATGGTTCAGCATTTTTCAAGCGGGAAAGGAGAACTTTTGTACTTCTGCAGGGCATGAAAATATTTTAAAGCTCATCTGTTGGACTACCAAATTATTCTTCTAGACACAGAATAATTTGGATTGGAAGTGACCTCTTGAAGTCCCCAAGTCTGCTTATATCACATCCAGTTAAATCGGGTTGCTCAGGGACCTGTCCAATTGAGTTTTAGATATATTTAAGAATGAAAGTTCTACCATCTGAGCAACCTATCTTACTGTTTTGCTGGTCCATAGTTTGAAAAAAAACCCAACAGCAAACCAGAAATCCATCCTACATTAAAGCAGAATTTCTGGTGTCAACTTGCATTTACCCTCATCCACTTTCCACATCTCTGAAAAGCATCTGACTCCATCTCTTCTTCCCACTGGGTCTTTAAAGACAGAGATAGGATCTCCCCTTCTGCTCTTGCTCTTTAAGGCTGAACAAACCCAGTTGACTCTGCTACTCCTATGTCACGGGCTTCAGGCCTCAGACCATTTTGATGGCCTTCCACTGGACTTGGTTCAGGATGTTAAATGTCTTTCTGGAACTGGGGAGCACAAAGCTGGACACGTTGCTCCAAATGTGGTGTCTCAGATGCAGAATAGAGAGGAATAACCAGTTCCCTTCACGTGCTGGTTACACTGTGGCTGTTACAGCCCAGTATGCAGTTGGCCACCTTTATTGCAAGAGCCTACTACCAACTGCTGTTAATTTGTCCACCAGGACCCCAGGTTTTTTTCTCCAAAGCTGCTTTCTAGCCAGTCAGCTCCCAGGCTGCTCTGCTGCATGGGGTTATGCCTTCTGAGATGCATGAGCCTCTGTTGAACTGCATGAGGTTCCTGTTGGCCCCTGTTTCTGGCCTGTTAAGTCCTTTCTGAATTGAAGGTCTGCCCTTCTGTTCCCCCCAGTTTGATATCACCCAGGAATCTTCTGGGTGTGCTCCATGCAATAATCCGGGCTGTTAAGGAAGATGTTAGAGTATGATCCCCAGTATTGATTCCTGAGGGACACCACTAGGAACTGACAACCATCTGGATTTTGTGCTGCTGATTACAATCCTTTGATCCTGGCCATCCACCCTGTTTCCCCACCTGTTATTATTACTCCAGCTATCCAAATCTTCTCTTATCAGTTTGGCTATAACAATGCTGTGGGAAACCATGTTCAAAGGTCTTGCAAGAGTCAAAATACACAACATCTACTGCTGCTCCTTTGTCCGCTAATCATCTCATCATAGGGAGGCAGTGAGGTTGCCAAGGACTGATTTATTCTTGGTAAACCAGTGTTTCCTGTTCCCAGTCACCTTCTTGTCCTTTGTATGCTTGGAAATGATTTCCAGAAGGTTTTCTTCATAGCCTTGCCAGGGAGCTGAGGTTGATCCTCACATTGGCCAGCTTTCTTAGCATCCATGGGTCTTACTGGGTTTTGTGTATACAAATTTGCACATAAAAAGTTCCACCTAAACATGAGGAGGAACTTCTTTCCTTTGAGGGTAGCAGAGCCCTAGAACAGGCTGCCCAGAGAGGTGGTGGAGTCTCTGTCACTGGACACAAAGCCTGGACACGTTCCTGTGCAACCTGCTTAGGCAGGGGGGTTGGGCTAGATGATCTCCAGAGGTCCCTTCCAAATCCATATCATTCTGTGATTTGTGCCCAGTTGGAGTAAGGGCTTTCTATGTCTCTTCCTCTGCTGTGGCTGCTAAATACTCCTACAAACTCTGCTTGTAGTCTGGGGACCGAGGAGGTCTGAGGGTAAACTTCACCAGTATAAAAGGACTGTTATTGGACTTTTCCGTTACTTTTGTCACCAGATCTCCAATTTGAGGCATAAGTTATGTTTTTGTAAATAGTCTGTACGACATCATACTTCACTTCACACAAGTATCTCTGCTAATCTGTTGGTTCCTTTCTTGACAGCGGCTCTGGAGGGGTTATGCTCAGCATCAGTCATCTATCACTATCCGGGTGGTACTGGAGGTAAAGTTGGATCTCGCAGGGCACAAGGAGGTTCTCTTTCTGCTGAGGCAGGCAACAGGCACAGACCAGGTAAGGACAGGATTTCATTTTACTCTCTCACCACTGAACATCTGAAAATTCCTTCTCTACTTCCTAATCGTGAAATTATACTGATGGTTGGATAAACAGAAGGAGTGGGGTGGGAGGGGAGAATTATATATATTTTTTAAGATTTTTAAAGTAATGGCTTTTCTACTGTTTTGGTGTTAATGTTGAAATGTGTGCTTTGCATAGAATTGCAAAGCTTTTGACCTCTTCATCTGATTATTAATAGTGTCTGTGTATGAATTTTGCTGGAGGAGATGCAGAGAGTTTTCATAATGTAGCAGAGCTGCACATATTCAGCAGAATAAGTTAGGTACATTTTTACAGAGGTGTTTTGCTATTTTAAAGTCAACATTTAATAAAAAGATTTGGTTTACTAAATCTTACTGAAAAATACATTGTTTTATTAGTATTTAGTTTACTTTTTCTAAATTCTCAGATTGTATAACTAATATGATGATTGTGTTACCATTGCTATGATAGACGTTCTTTGAGAAATGGCCTCCTTAAACTATTCTGGGAATTATTAGGAAAGTAACAGAGAGGAAAAAAATAGAAAATATAATTAAGTCTGCAGTTCACCTGCATCTGGAATATTGCACACCATTTCAGTAGCTGACTTCAGTCACTCAGTCTGTCCAGTAGCCAGCTCTTGGCTAGCCAAGTCTGACCAGTTACTGGCCCCTGAACTTAGAAGCCACCAAGACCCAGAACCATTCCAGTTGTTAGTACTTAGACCTACATGCATTCCCCTTATTACTCTGTTTTTCCCTAAACTGCTTTCATGCTTCCTTTTCCCTGCCTTTGGTTCACAGAATGATGTGGGGTTGGAAGGGACCTCTGGAGATCATCTAGTTCAACCCCCAATGTTCATCCCCTACATATTCTATATTGCACAATCTTATACAATCCCAAGATGTTCCTTCCCCACGTCCTGGAATAAGTCCCCTATCCCTGTAGGCAGTAACCCCTTACAGTCTCTCTGTAAGGTGTTTCAGAGCTGCTCAGGGTAACTGATCCTGGTGGGTTTCACCCCCAGACAGCTGTCTTGGCTCTGATTGAGTTATTGGGGTTCACCTGACTGTCGCTGTTCCTCTGTGCTCCTTTGTGTTCGTGGAGATGAGCCTTAAACTGCATAACTTAACACTTGCCACATGGTGTTAAGGCTCCTGAAAGCTTCTGTGGCTTCCAGGAGAGGCTGGCTCGGGTAGTGGGAGAAAAATATATTGATTATGACAAGTTAGACAGGCCTTTGTTCTAACCCAGCACAGCTGTTTCTGTGCATTGGTTCTTCCACAGGACTGATGCAAACAGAAGCTGGGTTTAAGTTCTGGTCTAAGTACTCTTGTGTGCAAAGTCATCAAAATTAATTAATCTTAAAAAAGACAAAAAAACCCTCCCATCTTTAATAATTTATAAATCACATTTTAATAAACACTTGCTTTGTGTTACGTTTATTGCAAACTCTGTATGTTGACACTGGATAATTGTGATAGTAAAATTACCTGATTTCACGAAAGAATACTAATTTTTCATATAATATCTAGTCATTGAAATCTGTGCATTTGTCCCCGTGACCAAATGCAGACAGTGATTAGTATTGGCTGTTACGGTATAATTTCACAAGGAAAATTAACTTTTGTCCACTTTTCAAGGAATATTTAACAGTAGGTGTTGCAATCTGTTCGTTTATAATGGGTACTCCTTCTTAGTAAATAAAGTAACAAATAAGTCCTTGCTATTAGAATCACTGAATGACAAATATCTTGGGTAGATTTTTGATGCATTTGTATAGAAATTGTCTTGTAATTCCAAGTCCTGTCACTGTGAGCAGTTGGCAAACTTGTTAGTGTGGCCAGATTAGAAATTATTAATATCACATGATAACATTTTACAAAGGACTATGCATCAAACATTTCTGTGAATTAAAACTGGTCATAGTTTCTTCGTGGTCCTTTAGATTGTTCCCTAACTCTAGTTAGGATCTCTTTGTGTTTTGAGGTCTGAGCTGTGGAACTCCATCTCCCCAACAGCTATTGGCGTGATGTCTTTTTCCTACAAGGTTTTCTAAAAGTTTCTTTTCAATTCCTTTTTTTGACTCTGCAGTGCCTTTCATTTAGAATCTTTTCAAACTGCACCTTTGTTTATCATCTACTTTGTTATAATTCATTTTGTGAGGACGGTATTTAATCTGGGGTACAAATTCCAGTGCATCTTTCTGTAGGATAAGGCCAGAAACAAAGGGGTTTCCAAATTCTGTGCAAATCAAGAGATGCCGTACTTGGAACTGACATTCCAGCTCATGAGACATATAGATGTGAGAGTTACCTTTATTGTTTCTGATGTGCCTGGAATCTCACCTCTTCTGGTGCTTGTACTTCAGCCTTGGGGTTTCTTGGTTTTGCATTTGTGTCCAGACCTGATCAAGAGAAACCCCTTCCTCTTGAATTTCCTGGGATTTCCACCAGTTGGCATTTTTAGGCTACAGCACAGGACCTGCCTGCTCAAAAAATGTTGTGGTGTGTGCTTTATTTAAAAACATCTCTGGAGAGAGAAGCGTTAATATTGTCTCTCTTTGTGTAATATAGAGTACAAGCTTAAGAGAGCAGTGTTAAAGATAGTGGTGGGTTTTTTTGTTTGTTTGTTTGTTTGTTTTTTTAACTGCTAAGCAGTATTGAAATATATTTCATACCCATCTATAACCATTAGAATATTGCCTGGTGTTTTTGTTGGTGCACCCTTCAACTTCTTTTGAAACTCTGTTGATAGGAATAGTTCATTCAGAAGGGAATTTGTTGATAATGTAGTGTTTAAACTATTTGTCTGATGGAAGGAGGCATGGAATCTTGCCTGCTCCATGGAGAAGGTTTCTTTCTTGGTTGTTGCCAGGAGCCCTTGGGCTCCAATGTCTTGCTGATTGTGTGGACAGAACTTTGATGTTTTTAAGAAGTGTGGCTTCTCACAGTCCTAAACACTTTTGTTTGTAGGGAGAGAGCTTTAGGCAGTGTCCCCTTCAATGGCTGGATTCCCCTCTGGAGCCCTCAGCATAAAAGATTTTGAGTTGCTTGGTTCCTGTTGGCCCGTAACCTGGCCATGGTCTGTTGACTGTGGGATTTTTATGTTGAATAAGTTGAGTTTAGATTGCTTTAGGTTGAGCTTATTAGCTGGTTTGGGTTTTTCTATTGTGTTCAGTTTACTTAAAGTGCAAAGCTCTTAAATTTATCACCTGACTTTCTTCTTTCCTCAAGCCAAGTGAGGACACCTGAGTGAAGTGTTGGAGTGAAGTATTTGGTCTATCTCTAAATCTTTGCTTCACTCCTGGAATCTGAGCAAAACAACTGAAGGGAGGTCCTGTCTTGCTTATAAAGCCATTGGGTTTGGCTGCTTAGCCCTTGATCTTAACAGTTTTATTGCCACGTTTAATCAAAATTTAGGGCAGTAAGTTATATACCTTGTAATCCAACTTTGCAGTACCCTCGGCAACTATTTTTTGTGAATAGTCGGTATTTTGGGGTTGGCATGACTCAGTTATTCAGAAAAACTTGGGAGTGAAATTAATGTCAATTGAAAGGGATAAAATTACTCAAAAATGTTATTTTAGAGTATTGTGTAGATTAAATGAGCTCCCACAATGAGATCTAAGTGCTGTATGACCTGATATTAAAGTGTAGTAAGCGGAATGTGATGGAAACTTGCCAATGAAGACAGCAATAAAGAAAAAGGAGAAAAAGCATATGGCTTTAAATTAAACACAGCAACATCTTTAATTCTTCTTGGTGTCTCAGAACTCATTGCAAGTTTATGGGAATGTTGTTTTTTAACAAAACGAGATTTAACATATGGTGACTACTAGAGTTATAATTGGTAGTCCTTCAAAACAGCAATGATGATCCTAATAAATCTTATCATTTCTTCAAGCCTGATGTTACTTATGAAACATTATAAGATCTTATTTTGTTGGCTATATTTAAGGCTGAAAACAAAATCATTTTTGTTCCTCCTTTTAGGGGCACAAGAAGTTCTCATTGATCCAGGTACATTATTTTCATGCATGTTTCCAAAGTCTTTACTTTTATTACTTGCGTATGTTTTGCATTTGTATAGATAATTAGTGCCACTTGCCAAAACTAGTACTGATTCCTTATGCTTCAATTTTTGTCTGTAAATCTTGAGGAAGCGAAGAGACTGAAGGGGAATTGGCACAAACGTATTTAGTTCTATGATTGTGTCCCTGTAAATTCTGATCAAGATTGTTTCTTCTTATGAGTAGTGAGGATTTTTAATTTTTTTTTTTTAACTGACAAACCTTAATGGTTCCATGTAGCCTTGTAATGTCATGGTTCTCTTTCAATCATCACTAACGAAGATTTTGCACTTAACCTCCATAAAACCCCTAAGGTGTTAATCTATAGATGCACTTGGAATGGAAAGTTGACAAACATATAAAAAAAAAAGTCACTTTAGCATTTGAGCGTGTAAAATAACATATTTCTAAATATATAGAGAGGAGTAGGAAGTATCTTTCACATTAGGTTTTAACTGTCTATTGAGAGTTAAGTCCAGCTCTGAAACACAAAGACTTCTTTGCTGTCTTGGTAGAGAAACCTCTTGGAGCGTATAAATTTAGGCATGTAATCCTACAGGTTAAGGAACATGTAAAAAGGTATAGAGCTTTGCCAAACCTTTGATGTATGTTTTCAATTTTAAGGAGTTAACTCTGCAGTAAAATTAAATTCTAGAAATAAAATTTTCATGTTCTTTGCAATACCCCAGTTTTCCTTGGCTTCTATTTCCGATTCTTACCTCTTATATCTGTAAAGACTCTTTCTGTCTCTTGCTTTCTTTCATATATAAGAAAAGCCATTTCTTACTGTTTTTTCTGAGCCCCAGGTAAATTTATTTATTGTCGAAGGCTCAGATTTGGTGGCCTTTGTTACAATGTAACACTTGGTTTTCTGTGATTAGACAGATGGAAGAGAAGTGCTCCTTTTAAATAGTTGGAGAAGGTCACTACTCCAGTACCTAGTTTATAAAAAAAAAAAAAAACCCTATTTTTTTTTCTTATTTATGCTTTAGAAATGCAATTTTAAAGTAGAACAAGGAATAATCTAAAGATTAAAATTGCCTATTGAGATGTGTCTGTAATCTAATTTTAGCAATCTAATATTTGAGTCATAGTCTAAATATTAAGATAAATGTAAAACATGATGAATATATTTGGGTTTTTACTAAGTGAAAGATTACTTCTTGATTGCTGGTTTGATTTATTCCATTTTTCATTTGCACTCTTTAAAATAGCATAATAGAACTAGTATTTTCTAGGTAGGGCAAGTACTCTCTGTGTATGCTTTGGTTAAGGCCACAGCATATCCTAGTTTTCTTCTTAGGTGTTTAGTATTTGCTAAAAGTCCTTCTGCTCATTTTCTACCCTGTTCTGTTCTAGGTGCTCTGACTTCAAACGGTATAAATGCAGATACCAGCGCTGAGATAGGACGTGCCAAGAATTGCCTTAGCCCTGAAGACATCATAGATAAATATAAAGAAGCTATTTCTTACTACGGCAAGGTAATCTTACTTGGTTTTAAGAAATTTCCCTGAAGTGCTTGTGAATAATCACAGAATGATATGTGTTTGGAAGGGACTTCTGGAGATCATCTAGTCCAGCCCCCCTGCCAAAGCAGGTCCTCCTAGAGCAGGTTGCTCAGGAACGTGTCCAGGCTATGTGTCCAGTGACAGAGACTCCACCACCTCTCTGGGCAGCCTGTTCCAGGGCTGCTCTGGCACCCTCATGTTTAGATGGAACTTCTTATGTTCAAGTTTGTGCCCATTTCCTCTTGTTGGATCCCTGGGCAGCACTGAAAAAAGACTGGTCCCATCCTCTTGACATCTACCCTTTAAGTATTTAAGAGGCGTTGATCAGATCCCCACCCTCGGCCTTCCCTTCTCTAGACTAAAAAGACCCAAGTCCCTCAGCTTTTTCTCTTCAGAGAGATGCTCCAGGCCCCTAATCATCTTTGTGGTCCTCTGCTCTGCCCTCTCCAGCAGTTCCCTGTCCTTTTTGAACTGGAGAGCCCAGAACTGGACCCAGTACTCCAGCTGGGTCCTCACCAGGGCAGAGTAGAGGGGCAGGATAACCTCCCTTGACCTGCTGAATAATGAACTGCTGGGGTTTTGGTTTCAGAGGATCTTCTAAAACATGTGTGATAAAGTTTGTAAAACATAGGATGATGTAAGAAATAGGAATAATTTGTACTACTGAAATAAGTGCTTTGTTTAGAGTTTGGGAATCTCAGATCTTTGGCCAACAACATCTCAAACAAAACTGTGCTGAGTAAACTGTTTACTGTGCCTGACAGTAGTTTTGGATTAATTGTCTTATGTTTTTAAAGCAGTCTAAGCAGAAGTGTTAGATATTTGAAGGTTTGTTAACTGTTACATACGTTTATGGGGCTTAATATGTACATCATCAACTCCAATGATGCCTTTATGCTTTGTGGAAGCTGAGTGTTTCCTTACTGGAAGTGCCTGCTGGAGCATCTCTGGGGAGTTCAGGAATTGATGAAGAGGTTGCTGCTGATGGATATGATTTTGCAGGATTGTTCAGGGACGATAGTATTTAGAGCATGCAGAGAGGTAGGGGGTCATGGAGGAAATGGGAAGGAGAAACATACTAAAAAGACAATATAAAAAAAATGAAACATTTTTCAGCTCTACTGGAGCATTTTTTTTTTTTAGGCTTTTGTGCAAATGCTCAGAGCGTAAGATGTAACGTAGCTTAATGTTCACACCCATAATATGAAAAAAAAAATTAAATTGCTTCATTCTGTGACAACAGTAGCTCAGTATCCACATCAACATTAAAGATAAGTTTAATTGCATTGCAGGGTAGCTAGTTATGCTTTATCACTTCTTAATTTCGGGGATCTCTCATCTGATATTGAAAGTTTCTTTAGACTAAACTATCTAAATATGATATGGCATTTCCATGTCTGTTGAAGGGAGACTCCAAATGAAACAAGATTAATTGTGTGCGTGAGTTAATTTATGACCAGGAACAGTAAAAGGTGATAGTTTTGGGGATAGTTTCAGGTGAATTTGAAGCTATCACTATATAAAAATAGCTCTCAAGTATTCATTCAGCTTTTTATGTTACCTTAAGGGTAAGTTGCTTATCTGGAAACAGTAGGTTTTCTTTAGAAATACAAGATTATTGGACTTTGGACTTAAGGCAGGATATTTATATTTTGATTATAATTATATACATTATGCTCTCAGCAGGTACTAACCATGGTTCACTTGCACATAATGAAGAGCTTTGTCTTGGGACTGATCTGTTCCTGCTCAAGACAAAGCACAGTTAGCTTTTGTCTGAGACCTACAGAGGAACTCCTAGCTCTGATGCTGAGGAAGCAGCGCTTTCTATCTATTTTTTTTATGTTATCACTGAGATTAAGAAACTTCTGTAGCATCTTGTAAAATGGATTCCATCTCCAGTGATTTGATTTTGCTGATATAAAAGCACAAGAGGAATATGTAACTGCTTTGGTGGAGTAACTCTTGCGTTTTGTTCTGAGCTTTATTTCTCTCATTAGATTTCAAACATGATAATATCTGGACGGTTTAACTTCAGGAGGAGACAGGCAGACTCAAATAGCCAAAATCGGAATTGTTTGAGGAAATAACTAGATCAGATTGTTTGTCTAAGAAATGGCCTGTGTTTGTTGTCCAAGCTCAAACAGATCAATGCACATCTACATTGTCTCCTGCCTTTCTTAAGCAGAGTAACTGAAAGAGTCATTTACAGAAAATGTTTCGTAAATAGATACTAGAAAACTCAGAATAGTTTATAATTCACTTGTCATCAGCAGTACTGTTGTACCTGAAGAGAAAATTGATTCACTAAAACTAAGGCTCTCTTGGTAGAGTTTCCTGTGCTATATAGTGTATTTTCTAATTAGTAGAAAAGGCAAAAATAATTCTTACTGCTATAGAACAGTTTTAGGTGGTGAAAAATTTAGTTGTAATTTAGGACCTTTTTACTTACGTAACTGTTATACTCTGTGGGTAGAACTTATTTCTTTGTTGCAGACACACCACCCACCCCCACCATATATATGATACTAATAATGTCAATTATTATCCTTGTCTGAACTCTCAGACTGAAGTTGTGCTGTGTCTCAAAACAAGAAAAGTGAGCAAAGAGGCTGAAAACTGTGGTTTTTACGTAATAATGTTTTAGATGACACCTTAATTTTCAGTTGGGCATATGTTGATAATTTAACGGCATAATGAGTAGCGTGAAGGAATTGCTGGGTTTGGAAGATGTGACAGCTGATTTATGTGTTGAGCACAAATACTTATCAAATCTAACAGGTGCAACACTTCAATATTATTTTCATTTTCTCCCTCTTCAAGTACAAGAATGCTGGTGTGATTGAACTGGAAGCCTGCGTGAAAGCGGTGAGAGTCCTTGCAATACAGAAGAGGAGCATGGAAGCCTCTGAGTTTCTTCAGAATGCAGTTTATATCAATCTTCGTCAGGTCAGTGCAAAAAGGATGGTTATTTTTTTGCTTCTCATTTGAAAGGTTAAAGTGTGAAAGTTACTTTGACTCAGTAGACTCCAGTTCATTTTCTGTGCCGTGACCTTCCTTCTCACTAGAGCATGGCTTCTGAGGATTTTCACACCTGTGAGTCTGCTTGAAAAGGTATTCAGAGTTAATCTGAAAACATGGGGACTAAGTTTGAGATTAAAGAATCTCTTGGATATTATCCATTGTGAAGAAAATACAGAATCATAGAATGGTTAGAGTTGGAAGGGACCTTTAAGATCATCCTGTTCGAACCCCCCTGCCCTGGGCAGGGACACCTCCCACTAGAACAGGGTTTTCAAAG
>BJBW01008034.1:32922-62599 GCA_004320125.1 Scolopax mira
TCCAGTGTCTCACCACCCTCACAGGAAAGAATTTCTCCTGATACCTAATCTAGATCTGCCCTCTTTCAATTTAAAACCATTACCCCTCATCCTATTGCTACAATTCCTGACAAAGAGTCCCTCCCCATCTTTCCTCTGGGCCCCCTTCAATACTGGAAGGCTGCTATAAGGTCTCCCTGGAGCCTTCTCTTCTCCAGGCTGAACAACCCCAACTCTCTCAGCCTGTCTTCATAGGAGAGGTGCTCCAGCCTTCTGATCATTTTAGTGGCTGTCTGCTGGACCCATTCCAACATGTTGATGTCCTTCCTGTGCTGAGGACTCCAAAGCTGGACACAGCACTCCAGGTGGGATCTCACAAGGGCAGAGGGGCAGAATCACCTCCCATGATCTGCTGGCCACCCTTCTTTTGATACAGCCCAGGATGCAATTTGCTTTCTGGGCTGCCAGCGTGCACTGTTGGCTCATAAAAAAAACTTTCTAAGAATCTGTTACTTTTCTGATAGTTGTTCTGATTATTGTTCTGACCTAAGTAGTATGACCCTGATCTTAAAAATTTAGTTTCCATAGGTGTGTGAACATTGACAGTATTATGTATTTGAGAAATAACTTTAGTTTTTTTAAGCTTTTGTAACTTTACTACATGATCATGTGCTCCTGCACTTTTGTACTCTTCTGCTGTATTTTGTTATTATGCTAACTTTTTTAAAAAGTGGGAGCAGCTTTATTTTTGCTAGAGTAGGTTACCTTTATCTGACATCTCGTGTGATATCTGAGTGAGAGCTCTTGAGGATTCTGATAAACTGATTTAAAATTGTTCTGTAGTTTCTTTCTGTGTGTCCTGTTCTTTCCAGCTGCATTGATTCATGAAAGTTTTCACCTCGGTGTAATTGCCTTTTTACAGCTCCCATTACAGGGTTTGGTCTTTTATATGGATGGGCAGTATTTTTGCATTGGGCATTGTCTTGTGTTGTCAGTCCAAAGTGAAACAGAAGCTTCAGCTTCAAAAATATTGTCTGAAACTTCTCAAATGATTTACTAGTCTGGCTGTGTGTCCTCGTGTCCTGAACTACTAAGTTTTGAGTTGTCAGATAAGGTTGTCGTGCTTTCTGAAAACTCCAGGGCTTCTTCAAGGTCTCTCATATCCCTGTGTCCAAAATTAGAAGTGACTTTTGAAAACAGACTATTTTGTGTTTGTAACTATATTAGGATTTAAGTGAATAAAAGATATTTTTAAGCTTCATTCATAAAAGCTAATTATTTCTGTAGCAGTGTGGCTAGCATCTTTTGACTTCCTAAGGCTTTAAGTATTTGAAGTTACATGTGCAGAATCCACTGATTGATACTGTCAGTTCTGAAGAATGAGCTGCAGAAAGACAATAAAGGACAGAAACAGTTATTTTTGAGTAGTTGTCATTTTAAGTTTGCCATTTTAAACGCCTTTGCAAAACGTGTTCACAGCTTTAGAGTAATTTAAAACTTTTTCTATTGCTCTTGGTGGTGCACTCCAGATACTGTGCACTAGGTGTCAGGGTTGGTCCACCTGCAGAACTCCGTGTCGATTGTTACTGGGATGTAAACTGGAATTAGTTGGTAACTTCTAGAGTTTCTGCTGCAGTTTTTTCTTGGCTGGCTGATTAATCATAGAATCATTTGGGTTGGAAGGGACCTTGAAGATTGTCTTGTCCCACCTGCCTGCCACGGGCAGGGACACCTCCCACTAGACCAGGTTCCTCAAAGTCCCATCCAACCTGGCCTTGAACCCCTCCAGGGATGGGGTAAATTTGAAAGCAAGGTTATCATTCAAAGCAGAGGAGAAAGAATGGTTACTTGGGCCTTGTACCAATATATCGTTGAGTTAAAGAAGCACGTGTTGGTAGTTCCTCATCAAGTTGGTTTCAGCTTTAAGCCTAAAGGGGCTTTCCCTTTCACCAAATTCTTCCTCGCTAGTTGGCAGTTTGCATCTGTATAGTGTCACGGGATGAAAACGTTGCAGTTTTCATGCAAGATCAAAGACATATGAAGATTGAGACAGTAGTTCCTTTGCTTTTGTAGCCTGAGATTTCAAGATTAATAATTAGATTTAATCTTAAAGGGATGAAAATATCTAAGTTGGTGAATTGCTAGATTTTGTAAGTGGTATATTTTTGCATTCTTATACACATGAATATCAGATTAAAAATCTTCCGTTTTGATAAGAGCTGATGAGCTCTTATTGACTGTTTGGACTATTTAGTTGTTAGTACAAGTGACAAATAGAGTTGCTGAAGAACTCTGTCCTTTCTGCTTTCCTTAACTGTTGAACTTGAAGCTGTTGAGCAAGCTTATGTTTTCCTGGCAGTAGAAGCTGTCTTGACTGTATGCAAAATCGTAGAGTTGGAGAGATGTCTACTATGGGTTTTTCTTTTCTCCTCCTGTTATGTTTTGTTTTTTTTTTTAAACTGACATATATGTTTTAAAGTTTTGAATGAAACCAATCCTTTTTTCCCTTCCCTTTAAATTTCAGCTCTCAGAAGAAGAAAAAATCCAGCGTTACAGCATTCTTTCTGAGCTCTACGAACGTATTGGTTTTCACCGCAAATCTGCTTTTTTCAAGCGTATCGCGGCAATGCAGTGCGCTGCCCCCAGCATCCCGGAGCCCGGCTGGAGGGCCTGCTACAAACTGCTGCTGGAAACTCTCCCTGGCTACAGCTTGTCCTTGGATCCGAAAGATTTCAACAAAGGTAAGTGTCTCTGGGAAAGTATGGATTACCACAGTACGTCACTCAACTCGTTTCCTAGAGAGATTTCAAATTAAACCTAAATCATTTACCTGCCTGGAACTAAATAGAGCAGTTCTTTAACACTGTACCTTTGCCTTTTCTTAGAGTTGCTTTCAACAGTTTCAAATTTCTACCACTGTTGAATGTATTGCTGCATACCTCTGTTTGCAGCAAATAATTTATGTTTTATTGATGAGAGCCTAATTTCTGCTCTTTTTCAAAAATGTCTTTGTTTTTGATTATACACTTCTCAGTCCAAAAAAGCTCCTTTTTTATATTTGAGTATTTTTTTCAAGTAAAGTGCCTTCAGCTTCTGTATCAGAAATTGTATTTCTTTGGTATTTGTTGCTGTTTGATCTTATAATGAAAGAATGAAAGATTCTTTTACATATTTTTGTACATAGATACGTATACATACATATAATATATTTATGTCTGTAGGGTCAAATATGTCATGTTTTTCCTCAAATTAAATTAGAGTGATGTTACCCAGAATAATAGCGTTTGGTTAAGACATTTCAAGCAGCAAGCATCGGGTTAAGTGTATATTAATAGAAAGGAGGTGGGGTTCACCTGTACAAAAACTCTGAACTGGTTTAAATAGGAATGAACTGCAGCTGCAATATTCTTCTCCCTTTTCTGAGAGCACATCGGCTACTTGGGAAGTGGGAAGTCATGAAATTACTTGTGAGAGGAGGCAGAAAATAGACCAGAAAAATGGACTAGTCAGAAAAAACGTAAAGAGTCAGAATGTGCTGGAATAAATATGCTGTGACCTGTGATGGAGAAGGTGACTGGGATTGGGACAGTGTCAGGAGGAGATGCAGTAGAAGTCTGCAAAAGTGTCACTTCTGCAAAAGTGACAATTAGGACAAAAAAAAAAAAGTTATGTGATTGTGGTTTATCTTGAGTTTTTTACCTTACCTTTATGTTGCACTGAAGTGCTTTGTTAGTTTTTACTGCTAAAATGGCTCTTTCAGAGACATATGGAAAGATCACTGTCAATTGTGAGAACTACTTAATAAGAATGACATTTCACATATGAAAAATAATGAGGCTCTTGTGTGCACAACATAAACTCTCAGGGTTTGGTTGCAGTAAATATTTCTAGAAAAGTTTGCCAAGTGCTGAAGGGTAATATTAGAAGGAACGCTGCTTAGAAGTTTATGAAATATTGCACATCATGGAATATCTATTATTTAAAAATTATTGCTCTTGCCTACTACCAAAAGCATGTGAAGTTTCAGAAGAGTACTGCATATTACATTTTTGAAAGAAAAGTTAGATTATGGTGTTCTATTTATTGTTATGAGAGATTCTTTGCAAATATGAAATAATTTATAGACCGAAACGTAGTTTTTAAAGACTGAAAATCAGGAAGTGTGCCTCATGACTTTTTTATTGCTTTTTACTGTCTTTTAATGGCCAAGAAAGCATCTTTTGCTTGATCTCTATGTAGAGTTACTTGGCTTGGATAAAAATGTAGTGTCTCTATGAAAGATGTACTTGACTTGGATAAAAATGAAGTATCTCTATGAAATCTCATGTGAATTTCTTGTTAAGAGAATTAAAAAAATAGAAAAATTTAAAGGTTTTTTTGTATAATTTTGTTTTTTCTTTATGGAAAGTGTTAACTTCATTTTGTGAATAATCATGATAAATTTATTAGTTGGTAGACAAGTCTATAAGACAAAAATTGCTTTTACATTTAAATATTCAAGCAAATTCAAAGATCTTGTTTTTCTTTTGAGTACAAGATTTGGATTTTTGCAATTATTGGTTCCATTGGGTGATTTTTATAAATGCCATTAAATTACTGCTTAGTACATAAATAAACCCCAAACCAATGGGTGTGTGATGACTTCTACCTTTAAAAAGTAATAAATAACTGCTTACTTTACAGGAACTCACAGAGGATGGGCTGCAGTGCAGATGCGGTTGCTTCATGAACTAGTTTATGCTTCCAGAAGAATGGGCAATCCTGCTCTATGTGTCAGGCATCTGTCTTTCCTTCTCCAGACCATGCTGGATTTTCTTTCTGATCAAGGTATGATTTTTAAAAGAAAGAGGTATTTGTGCTTGCTTTTGTCCTATGTCAAATAATGTGACTTTGTTTTGAAATGCGTTTAATTTGGCGAGTAATGGAGGTCACCAAAGTTAGGGAATTCTGTCTGTGCATGAGTTTGCAAGTTGATGGTAATCAATCAGGTATACAATGTTATTAGTTTTAAATATAAGTGTTCTGACCTTGACGTGTAGTATCTAAAATAGAAAACATTAAAGGAAGTTTTATCTGTAGATTGACTGCCTCAAGCCTAAATAGTCAGTTTCCTCTGTAAATATTAAGAATATGATCAGAAAACTTAATTTGCTCGTCCGTTAAAAGAAGTGTTATTTAAAAATACTGGCAGATTTCATAAGTGCTATTAATCATAGAATTTTCTAGGCTGAAGGGACCTTTGAGGGACCTGAAGGTCATTGAGTCTAACCATAAACCTAGCAATGCCAAGTCCACCACTAAACCATGTCCCTCAGGACCACTTCTACACATCCTTTAAATATCTCCAGGGACATAGTCCAGCACCTCAATGTCTTTCTTGTAGTGGGGGGCCCAAAACTGGACACAGTACTTGAGGTGGGGCCTCATCAGTGCTGAGTGCAGGGGCAGTACGATCTCTTCCCTAGTCCTACCAACCATGCTGTCCCTGATACAGGCAAGGATGCTGTTGACCTTTTTGGCCACCTGAGCACACTTCTGGCTCATGTTCAGCTGACAGTCAACACCCCCAGGTCCTTTTCCAACAGTCAGCTCTCCAGCCACACTTCCCCCAGCCTGTAGCAATGCACGGGGTTGATGTGACCCAAGTGCAGGACCTGGCACTTGGCCTTGTTGAACCTCATACCATTGGCCTCAGCACATTGATCCAGCTGTCTCTCTGTAGAGCCTTTCTACCATCAAGCAGGTCAACGCTCCCATCTACTTGGTGTTGTCTGTGAGCTTACAGAGGGCACACTCGATCCCCTCATCCAGGTCATTGATAAAGATACTACACAGAACAGGCCCCAATATTGAGCCCTGGGGACACCACTTGTGACTGGCCACCAACTGGATTTAACTCTATTCTTCACTGCCCTTTGGGCCTGGTCCTCTAGCTTGTTAATCTAATTCTGTTCCTTTATGAGTTCAGTTGAAATTGGGATGGTGGGACTTGAGAAAACAGAAAAAAAATATATTTCTTCACTTCAAGTAGAAGTTCAGAAGATGATTTTTAGTAATTACAATGAAAGCTCTGTGAATTAGGAGCTCTTGCTTCTACCCATGGGACACAAATACACAATCAAAATTGGTTTGTGTTTAAAAGAAAATTTTCTTATATTTTAATTGAATGACACTTGATATTTATTTTGAAATACAGCTTTTGTGTATGTTTACTTGAATTCCAGATTCCAACCATGCAGCCTGGCATATCTGAATAAAAAGTATCATCAAATAAATGGGAGATGTCAGTCATTGTTTTAACAATATGGAAACTAAGAGTCTGATTTAAGCTATTTAGTTACATAAATGTGTGAAATGCAGTCTTCAGCTTAGCAAAAAGAGGTACCAAATTCTGCATAGAAGCTCTCTACTCTCAAACCATTATGTTTTAATGTTAGCAAGCCCCTGAGAATCACTCTGTCTTTAAATAAGAATTAAAATGGGCAAAAAGTTGCTTGGAATGAAATCTCTCTCTTGTGTAATGCCTGTTGAAAGGTAACACTCTGTGTACAGCTCACACCCAGTTTGATTTGGGTAAGGTCAGATACTTGGAAACATTCCACCTCCCTACCCCCCAATATTTTATTGTGGATCTTTATTGATAATATCCATACTGCTTAACAGGACTCTAACTTGTATTGTGAGCCAATGATTCGGAGTCAGCACATCTACTAGGGCCTGTCTAAACACAGAGCTACTTGGGAACAGCTCTTCTCCAAAGTGACCGTCACAGAAAGCACTCGCAGAGAGCGTGTCCCTCACCCCTGCAAGCTCCCATGCCTTCACATGTTCAGCAGGTTTCCAGCTCTCGTGCCAAAAGCATGTCTGCTTTTGGGGATAAGGATCTTGGTGCACTGAGGTGACCTTTTCTTACCTTTCATGGTATGGAATGAAACTAGGAATGCTTCATTCTTCTTTTTTGATGGGCACATTTAGGTCACGAAAAAATCCTTGAAGTTTGTCTGTTTTGTTCTTTGGGAAACAATTCACACTTTTCAGTGCCGTTAAGATCCTCCTGTCCTTTGATGTCCTGTCCTAGTTCTTTTAAGCCTTGCAGTGAGATGGCAGCCTTCCCATTGGAGGTTTTTACTACTCTATCTGTTGTGTACTTAATTATCTTACTGACTCTATCATGATTCGGCCTCGCATTAAACACGCAGAAGTCATGTTTCATCTGTGTTCTGAATGTCTTTATTCTTGAGGTGAGTGATTGCAAGTGATGGAGAGAACAATATCTAGAAGTACTTCCTGAAATGTCCTAGGGTACCTCCTTGTCATTCCTGTCCATGGTTCTTTCTTAGATCACTGGACATAAATGGGATGATAAAAACATAGCTGTAAGGAAAAGACCTTTCTTCATTTCAAAGGTCCTGAGTTGAATTTTCAGAAATATCCATAGTTGTCTAAATTGCACTGATGTCATTCTTAGCTCTGTGGTGGCAAGATTCTGTCCCTACTGCAGCACTGGCTATCACTTGGCACTTCAAAGTCGTACAACGCGTCGATCCATGTCATGCCAACCTTAGAGGTTTGTGAGTTTGGCTCCAGGCTGTTTTCTCAAGAAAACAGAAGATCTTCTAGAATATACTTATTCTCTGCCCTTGCTGAGATCATCCTCCCTACTGAAAATTTTTCTGCCAAAATTGATGCAGAATGCTATTTCGGTTCTCCTCATCCCTCTAGATGAGTTGTGATGGACTTGTCAGTGTTGGCTGGGCAGAGCACTTTGATGTCTTGACAGCTCAGAGCTGTTGGTGGCTGGAGGATGAGGGAGTGCATGCCAAGAATCCGAGATCCTTTTCACAACCTTTTCATCCTCCTTTCAAGACCGCTGTGCTCAGGTGATGGCTGACACGTCAACTGCTGGGATGAGGGCTGTGCCTTTTGCAAAGAAGCAATGAACTTGATATAAGAAAAATAAAAAAAACAACCCAAACCTCGTTTATCTTTAAAAATTATGGTTAAGCCTGGACTGATTGTAATTTGATCATGTCAGACGTGGTGTCTGACAACTCAGAATCTGCCTTTCTGTCTTACAACTTGAAAGAGGAAACTATGTGGTATTTTACAGACATTTTTATTTATAGAACAGATTGCATATGCATGCACTTGATGATATTTAAATTTCAAATTGCCATGTAGAAATGTAGGAAATAAGAAATAATATTAAACTGGCCTCCTAAAATTTGGCAGTTGGACAAAAAGTGAAGGTGTTAAATGCCCTTAAGTCTAACCTTTCTGCCAAGCCTATATTGACAGCAGTAAGGACCAGATTAAGTTTCTGGGGATCTTTACTTAAAGATTACTTACTTTATTTTTTGTTGAATTTCCACCCAAACATTTGGGAATCATAGAATGGTTAGAGTTGGAAAGGACTGTAAAGATCATCGAGTTCCTGCCATGGGCAGGGACACAGGTTGCTCAAAGCACCTTCCAGCCTGGCCCTGAACCCCTCCAGGGATGAGGCATCCACAGCTTCTCTGGGCAACCTGTTCCAATGTCTCATCGACCTCACGGTAAACAATTTATTCCCAATACCTAATCTAAATCTTCCTTCTTTTAGTTTAAAACCATTACCCCTCTCCTATCACTACAGTCCCTGATAGAGTCCCTCCTGTAGGCCGCCTTCGGCAATCAAGCTGGAAAGGCACTTGAGTTGTCTTCCCCACACAGATTTGACTAAATGGCATTTCACTGGAGAAAAGGATAAGAATAACCTATAATCTTGTAAATAACTGCTGCCTCTCCAAAGCATAGAATAATGTAAACCACCTCTCACCTGGAGTAACACATTACTGTGTGTTCACCAAGCTGTAGCCTATTCTCTTGTTTATATTTTGTTATGACTTTCTAATTTTTTCTGCTACTTCTGCTACTCCTGCAGCAAAACTTGTTGAGAGCTTCAGCTCACTTTTTTTTTTTTAGTTTGAGTTTTTTGCTCACCTTTTTTTATTGTTCATTCTGCCTATACCCATAGTGCTCCTTTTTCCCTGTTCCTCACGTCTAAGGCACAAGAAGAAATAAAATTTAGGATAACCAAATATGAATGTCTGATTTTAAAATAAGCAAACTAGCCAGTTAGTAGTATTAAACCTTAAAAAAGAGGAGATATATAAAAGTAAAGGAGGTAATTGGAAGAAATTAATAGACGTGGCGTGTTTGCTGGTAGTATGGAGGTTACTAAAAGATGTCAAAGATGTATTCTCCTTCTCCATTAAAATAAAAGTCAAAAAAAAAAAAGCAAGGGTAGTTAAACAGGAAAATGAATGCAATTGAGGGAGGAAAAAGAAACCTGTATAAAAGTGGATGTTGTGTCCAAACATAGGAAGTAGAGGGGAAGATCAACCCTGATAAGTTAAATGATGTGGGGGGAGGAATTAAACTCAGAAAAGGTTTTAATTTAAGGGGTAACAGTTTTAAACTGAAAGAGGGGACATTTAAATTAGGCATTAAGAAGAAATTCTTTATCTTGAGGGTGATAAGACAAGTCATAGTTGCCCCATCCCTGGAGGTGTTCGAGACCAGGCTGGAGGGGGCTTTGAGCAACCTGCTCTAGTGAGAGGTGTCCCTGCCCATGGCAGGGGGTTGGAACTAGATGAAATTTAAGGTTCCTTCCAACACAAACCATTCTATAATTCCATGATTAGAAGCAGGAAGACTGCCAGACTGAAGCATAGTTGAAGTATAGAGACACTTGGGGAAGATTAAGCTGTATCAGAAAACTTTGATCAAGATTTTCATTTTAGGAAGGAAGATTCTGAGGCTTGGTCCTACCTTGACAGAGAATAAATCTGTGGAATTCTTTCAAAGTGTAATTAGAAATGGTTTATGGTAGGGAGCCTGTAAAACGAGTAGTAATAAATTTCAGGTACCAGATAAGGTTCAAAGACTCTAAAAGTATTTTAAAATTAAAAAGTTGAACTACTGACAGTTGTAGTTATCTTCATTCTCATTTTAATATTGCAAATGTATCTATGCATTTTTTTGAAGAAGTCAGAAAGGGATGGAAATTCTTCTAACTAAATGAGGTGGGTTTTTCTGCAGTGTAGATGTCTGCTCTGTGCTCATCCTAATGGTCTTGGCCATCCCAGTGATTCTTTGGAAAGGCTTCATCACTCTCTTTACACGTATGTGGGCATCCTGGCACCAAGTGGGTGTCTGCACCCGAGTGTAGTCATTGATGCTTTTCTTGCAATAAGATAAACTGAATTCCATCCTTTGAACCCATCTGGATTTCAGTAAATTTGATACCTGTACTGGGTGAATTATAAGAAACCAGAGTAAATAATAGTAAGTGTATGGATAATTGTCCTCTAATGGGAAGGAGGTAGAACATCGTGAGGAATGATGGAGCATTTAAATGAGTGAGATTTAGTTAATGCAATATTCCTGAATTCCAGGAAAAAAACCAAACCCTTTTGCTACATTGATTAATTACTGATTAGGAGAGATGAAAAGAAGCAATAAGTGAATGTGTTTATGATGTTGAGGAAAGATATTATTCACGTCGCTTTTGAATTTCAAAACAGTTGTCAGCTATTAAAAAAACAGAAAAAAATGGCAACATTACAATTTCTTGCTGAGCCAGGGTTATTTAGAGAGTTCCTAGAGTATATTTGATTGTGTTATTGTTTCTTGGGAGTGGGAAGTAAGAGATACTATATTGGAAACTTTCTGATAAAAGGTCTTACGCTGTCACAAGCAGTCCCCTGAACTGTGTGTAATGTAGCACCAGCTGCTTTGCTCTACAGCTTCTTCCTTTTTCTGCTGTGATACTTGCTAATGTAGACTCAGCCTGTCAGCAATTTGCCATGTTTTGTAGTCATAAGGATATCATTCCTGCATACTGCCTTTAAATTAGGATAGCTTTCCCCTAGCATCCTCTGTAGGGTGTAAATTCATTTTTAGAAAGGTAAAATTTCCTGATTTCAAGGGCTGAAAAGAACGAAGCTTTAATCGGACTGAAGAGAGAATATAATGCTAATTAAAACTTGATGCAAATTTCTGAGTTGAAGTGATGTTTACTTAACTGACACTAATGAACTGGTTTTAATGCACTGCATTGTATTTTAGTTGACAAAGTACGTGCAAGTTGTATTTGCCTAGCCGATAAATTTTTCAATAGAGAGCTAGGTTGGTTGGTCTTATAATATTAAAATTAACTGATTTCAGGATGGAGACTGAAATCTTCCATATAATTACTGGGGAATATTTATGGCAGCCTGGTGGCTTCTTAGCCATTAATTGGAAATCTTTTTACAGCTTCAGCATAGTGCCATATCTCATCTATGTATGTACATTAAAAAATTGTGTGTATAGATATATGTAAAATGTAATTGAACAGACTTGTCACCTCGTGTGCTCGATGTATAGCAGTGGCACAACATGGTGTAAGAAGGATTATATTTAAAAAAGCTTAAATGTAAATGCTTTCTGACATATTGTAATAAAAGTCTTCTGAGATTGCAAATGAAGTAGGAGGAGGCTTCTTAGAAGCTTCTTAACTCTTCTTGTTCATCATGCTACCGTGAATTTTGCAGCTTTTCATCTAGTTCTGTGTTTTCTTCAGTTTTTAAAACCCCTTTTTTTAAAAAAAAAAATCAATTAGTCACAGCAGGGTAAAGCTCTCTGGGCTTGTTGTATTCTTTTAGAATCTCTCTCTGGAATCAGTGTTTTCTAGAGACTAGCTGGCGTCTTGAATAAATTCACTTAAAATGTTTTAGTAAAAGGGTGTAGAAGGTCCTGAAATACATGTCTTTTAGATCATATAGGAAGTGAGGCTTGCCTCATTTGAGGAAACCATGATGCCTGTATGTGTTTATCCATTTCAAATAATGATCTGCTTGTCCCTGTGTTCCTTGATTAACTCTGGTTCAGATCCTAATTCAGTGAATTGATTAATTTTTGAACGGAATAAATCAATGAGACTGACTAGACAAGCAATGGTGATAAAAAATTGAAATTAATTTGCATAGCACAAAAAAATAAAGACTAACAGCTTTTTGAGTTGTATGTTATATTAAAGAAAAACACTGTAATGGAAATGAAGACTGATCTGGATTGTCTGGCGTTATAAACAAACCTCAATGTCTCTCTGATTTACTCTTGTTTAGACAACAATTTACCTGTTGATGAGGTACAGACCAAAACTCCAGGCACCACCAGATCCAAATTCTTAGCTGAAGCAGAAGATCAGTCGCTACAATAAAATGGTGCATTTCTTTATGACAAAAGTTTCCTATTAATTTGTATGAAGTCAGTCATGAACAAAATGAGCTTTCTGAGCTTTAGCTCAAAATTCTTGTCTTCATGTTGTTACCTTTGATTTTTGAAGAGGCCTGATTTGATTAATTGAGGGAAAAACGTTCAAGTGAAGACCAGTTGCGAAGTTTTTGTTCCAGAGAAAGAGATTACTTTGGGGAAGACATACTTTAATTGGCAACATGAAGACATGAATAATTTGTGCTGTATTTTGAAGGGCTAATATTTTTCTGTACTGAAGGAAGCTGGTTTAGGAGTTGCTACGTCACTAAAATTCAAGTAAATTTTATATGACACTGGTATTTCTTAACATGAAAAAAATCATTAATATTATTCAGTGGTTTACAAACTATTCAAAGTGTACAGACACCTGAAGTTCTCAGCTATGGTGGAGAACTAGATACTGAAATTTTAATAGCATATTTCTGACCTCTGACTTTAGCTGTCTCAATTTTTCATGAGACTTTATCTGAAAATATTTTCATGCTGGCTGTGAGTTTCAAACTGGCTGTTACTTAATGTGTACACAATTGATATAATTATTACAAATCTTATAATGGAAGACCATGGTGTGTTTAATTGGTCTCTTTCCATTCTCTCTCTCTCTGCACTGGTCATCTTAGAAGCAGAAAACATTCTGCTTTTAACAGACAAGGCTTCTATTTTTATTTATGTTGAAAAGATTTTATCTTCTTCCAGCCTCCCTTCCTGCACAGTTAGTAGTAAAGCTGATAATTTCTTTTTCAAAGATGAGCTGTTACACAACAAATACCTGAATCCTTTTGTTCTCCTTTTCTTTGTGTGGATGGAGCCACTTTCTCTGTTATTTTTCATGATGATCTGTTTATGTAAATGGGTCTATCTCTCTGGGTAGCACAGATTATTATTTTCTTGTTGCTCCTACTCTTTTCCATGTCAAACTGGTTTTTTTTTATTAGTTTTAGTCTCTACTGTATTTAGTTAGAGATTTATTTTGCTCGATTCCTCAAAGAACCGGGATTGATACAATATGCTGTCTGCCAGTGCCTTTTGGGTTTCCCTGTAAGAATAGCTTTTGAGTCTATGGACAAAACACGGTGTGGAGAACAGCTCAGCAATGTTAATTTTCATGACAATTGTTTATACATAGAAAAGGGAGATGCTAACAGTACCCTGAGGGGGCAAAGGAAAAAAAAACAATCAAACCAGTAAACCTCACTTGCTTTGGTCATTTTATCATCCAGTTGGCCAGTCAACTCCCACGTGCATCGTGTCTTATCTGATGACCTAATGAATATAGATTGGAGTCTGAAATGCTCAGGGCAGTATAAAAACATAGGCAAGTGCTGAGATTAATTGCAGTAGAGAATACTGGAATGAAAACCCACCCGTTCCATGCATTGCTTTGAAAGCAACTTGTCCAAGTATCAGATCTCCGAGCAGTTTGCTCCATATATTTTTCAGGGAAATATTAGAGATGCTGTTTACCTGATGAAACTATAGGAAATGCTGTCATATTCTACCTATCAGAGTTAATGTAATGGAAAACCAGGTGATGCTTCTTTGCAAATTAGAGGAGACCAGCTCTGTTCTGCTGAATTAAATGAATGAAATACTGAATTAGTGGATTGATCATGCAAATCTTGCTAAAGCACTTAATTTACAGCATTAACTTGCTGGTGGCAGTGAAGAGGGATGTACCGAGTATAAAAATAGGTTGTTACTGTCCATCTGCGTCTATCCCAAACTAGAGTTGAGGGACTCCCTGAAAGGTCATGAAGACCTTTGCATCCATGCTATAATCTAGTGATTAAATTCAAGGAGAATAATTTGTAGTATTTACTGTCCATGAATACTCAATTTCTACTTCAGCTTTTGTGAGGGTCTAAGTGTATCTTGTGGCCTTTTTGAGATTCTTTTTAATTTAAAGAATACACCATGTCTTGATGGCAAGGTGATGCTGAAGATCTCCCTGGCAGCAGACACAGAGTTTTTTTTCCTTCTCTAGTTGTAAGAGGGCTCACTGAGCAACTGTATTCTTTTTTGTGAAGGAAATACCTGTTTCTGGGCACGGAAACTACTGTTTTTTTCTGCTATCAGGCTGAATTTTCTGTCTCATATACTACTAGTAATTTATCAAGGATATGTTTGACTCTCTGTTCCTGAGAGAGCTGGGTGGGCCAGCTGCCTGCCACTTCTCAGGGGCTGGATGCTGTGGGGGGTCTCCTTGGACTTCTCCTTTGTGAACAATATTTGCTGTTTTCAGGGTGCAAGGAAAAGCTCAGACAGCACTAAGAACCCTGGGTACTAGGGTTTTTTGTTAAAACTTTGATCCTGGGCCTATCACCAGGGGAAAATTGAAGTCAGAAGGCTTTTAGCTGTTTTTTTTCCCAACTTCCTTTTTCAATATTTTAGCAAGTTGCATAAGGAAACAGAAAGTTGTTTGTTCCAGCGTAAACCCCCTGCCAAAGCGGGGTCCCCCACTGCAGGCTGGACAGGGACGTATCCAGGTGGGTTTGGAAGATCTCCAAAGAAGGAAACTCTACACCCTCTCTGGGCAGCCTGTTTCGGGCCTCTGGCATCCTCAAAGTAAAGATGGTTTTTCTTTATGTTTAGTTGGAATTTCCTGTGTTCCAGCTTGTGCCTGTTGCCCCTTGCTCTGTCACCAGGCATCATTGAGAAGAGTCTGGCCCCATCCTCCTCGCATCTGCCCTTAAGATACTGCTCACCTTCTTCTCCAGGCTGAACAGCCCCAGGTCCCTCAGCCTTTCCTCATAAGAGAGATGCTCCAGACCCTGATTATCTTTGTAGCCTCCACTGTACTCTCTCCAGTAGTTCCCTGCCCTTCCTGAACTGGGGAGCTCAGAACTGGACACAGATTCTAGATGTGTCCTCACCAGGGCAGAGTAGAGGGGGAAGATGACCACCTTTGACCTGCTGGTCATGGTCTTCAGTGCCCCACAGGAGACCATTGGCCGCCTTGGCCACAAGGGCACATTGCTGCCTCATGGTCAACTTGTCCTAAATTTGCAGGTCAGACATAAAATGTTCCCTTTCTTCATTCTGCCTTGCTGTAGGTTGTTCTCCAAGGGACACAGTGACTTGATCTAAACAAAATAAATCTTTTGTTTGTTAGAGATGAAACATTGTATTTTTAATATTTGACTTTGTTTTTAATGGTTAGTGACTGTGACTGAGTGCAGATATCTTTTTCAATTTCTTCAAATATTGAAGAGCTGAAACAGTTATAGCAATTGTGTTCTTCTGATTTTCTCCATTATCTGCCAAGGCATGAAATGCTGTTTGTGTGATGCTCTTAAATCACTCTTACTGTAGTACTTAAAAACATTAGTTTTCCTTCTTTCTACTTTCCCTCCTGGTCTGATTTTTCAATGGCTCGGTTTTTGTGAAACACTGACATTGCTTGACATTATGTGAATAATGCTTGACATTATTGTGAAATTAGCAGGAAGACATTTTCTTTTTCAGATTTAGTAGCTTTCAGTCACAAATGGTTTCTAACTGTGCAACTCGGAGCTTTCAGATTTTTGTGTTCTCATATTTGAAAAAAGTTGGAAGCCAATTTGGGACAAAACCAATGTTCCTTCTGTTGGCATGAAGAATTAAGCAAAAAAAATTGTGCGAGTGTTGGTGGTCTTGCAAAAATTTTCCTTTTTTGGAGGCAGACAAAATAAGCTAATGAAAACAATTTGGTGTGAAATGGGGAAATTGTACTTTGAGGTTATACTGAATGAGCTGAGAAATACCTGCTTGAGTGGCAATAGTGACTATGGCTTTGCTCTGCTTTATTTGGGTGCAGCCCTTTCATGTCCCTGATTTTTCAATGAGTCTGGAGAGAAAGCGTAGGAAAAAGGAAAAATCATGAATGTGGTTATTCCAGATGAGAAAATAACCCGTGATTTCTTACTCAATAAATGAGTCTCTCTAATATCTACCCAAGAGTATCCAGTAGTGTTTCCAGCTGCAGTGCAGGCTTTTAAAGCTGTTGAGGTGAATTCACAGGTCAGAGGATCAAGCGGTGATTACTTTCCTGCTGACATATACAAGCATGAAGACACTGGGTGGATAAAGACTTCCAAGAGTAGTCTTTTATCACTTCTTTGTAAAGAGAAAGGTAAGCACTAGTGAGAACTATTTCAGTCACAGTCTTCTAAACTATGGGTCAGGAGACTTAGTAGTTGCATAGATCCTCCCTGGAGGTTGCCTCAGTTTCTGATTCTGAAAATACGATGACAGGCTGGTGCTGGGAAAATTCAGAGCTGTTTAAAAGTAGCAGTCTGTAGCGGGTTTTTGGCAACTCCTAGGCTTTGAAAATTTGAATAAGCAGAGAAGTTTGTTCGTTCATGCTGCAGAGGTGCTCGGTCAAGAGAGAAAGGCTTCAACATTTACTTTCAGAAGTGGCTTTTGGGCAAGATCGTGCAGCTTTTGTATCGTGAATGCTTCTTGCTGTGTCATAGAATCATAGAATTGTCTGGGTTGGAAGGGACCTTTCAGATCATCAGGTCCAACCATCAGCCTAACACTGACAGAAACCATCACTAAACCATGTCTCAGCACCACATCTACCCGTCTTTGAAATACCTCCAGGGATGGTGATTCCCTGGGCAGCCTCTTGCAAAGGTTAATAACCCTTTTGGTAAAGAATCTTTTCCTAATATCCAATCTAAACCTCCCCTGGTGCAACTTGAGGCCATTTCCTCTTGTCTTATTGCTTGTTACTTGGGAGAAGAGGCTGACCCCCACCTTGCTACAACCTCCTTTTAGGTAGTTGTAGTTTTCCTATCGATGTAGATTCCTTTAACAACTTAGCTGAGATGCGGTGCTAAATAAAAAGTAATAGAGCTGCAGGCTTGGCAGCAGCATGTTTTAAACTGGATTTCATACAATATCAACATGGAAAAATGCCTTGTTTTAGCCTTGTCTCTGTGGAACGCACACTGAGCTGCTGCTGTGAAATAAAAATGTGACTCAAATCGGTAAACAAATTCTTTTTGCAAGTGGCAGCATGCTTTCTTTGAGTACAGTAAATGACAGTTTTTCACACTAGGAAATGAAAGCGAGTTCTTCAGAATGACAGACCTCACTTTTTAAGCAGAATTAAGCGCATACTGTAGTGTTATTGTCTTCAGTCTTGGTAGCTGTGATCCTTTCCATCTCTGTGGATTCTATTGTCCAGCGTGCTCCTGCTCACATAACATGGCAAACACCAACCCGAATGTGGTAACCTGAAATTGTTATGGAAATACTCAGTCTTCACTGCATCTCCTGGCTGTGCTACGCTGATCTGAGTCTATGTGTCTCTCTAATAGTGTGTTTTTTGGCAGCATTTTCTACATGCAATTAAAATGTGGTGGTTCAAGAGTCAGTTCAGTGAAACACAGACACACAAGCAAGGCAATTTGTCAGTATGTGGCATCAATTTCATAGTGAAGGTGATTATAATCAATGTTTATTTGCTTTCAAAGAGTATGTACTCATGGCCGTAGATGCTTTACAAACTGAGCTGGGTTGATGTGGGCAGCACAAACATCCATGGATGTTTGTGGATCAGCCTTCCAAGGCCCAAGAGAGTGTTTTGGGCAGTAGTGTGGGCTCCAGGGTATGGTTTTTTCACCTTTTTCTCACTCCTCCCTCTCACGGCTGCTGTGCAACGTTTTTTACCCTTTCTTCAATGTGTTATCACAGAACATGATGGGCCCAGCCTGGGGCAGCACTGGGTCTGTTTTGGAGTTGACTGGAATGTGCTGTCTCCAACATGGAGCTACTCCTGGTCTCTTCTCACCAAGGCCACCCCTGCAGCACCCCTCACTACCAAAACCTTGCTGCATAAACCCAATACATTTGTCTAAGCAGGCTTTTTTGGAAAGCGGTATTTGCTGTCTCCCTTCCCTTTTCTGTTTTATCACTGAGTATTTTTATCTCTGAATTATTTCCTAGAAACAGTTTAGTTATTGAATAATAGCTACGTTTCTTGGTAGCACATATAAGGAGGTCTAAGACTTTTCCACTATCTCGTTCTCCCCTCTAAACACACATTCAGTCTTATTTCTGTTTGGAGACTCCCATTTCATCAGAGAAATATAATTTTGTGTTCAGGCCATGTATTTCCAAATAGACACAATTTCCAATAGACACAATTCTATACATTGTTGAAAATTGTTGGATAAAATTCATAAGCATTTATTATACATTTTTGAAGATAAAATAATGTATGTTTGTTTGAATGTTCTTGTATTTTTAAGCAAAACCTAAGAAAAATTGTCTTACCAGCTGTTATGTTTAGTAGCATAGTACAGTACAATTATTTTAAGAATTATGTAGTTTTAACACATGGTAACATCAAAGTAATTTGTTTCTCTTCTTTGCCTTTGGTATTGTTTAAGCTAATGTTTCAGAACGGGGCTTACTCACATAATAATGCTGTTATTAATAACCTTAACATGCTTGAGGCCAGTTATGGTGGTTATGTAGATTTATTTGATAAATTGTAGACAATTTTTATCTTGACAATGAAAAAATTAACAAAAAGGTATAGGCTGACAGTTCAAAACTCTAAAAAATTCAGAAAACTTTTGCTTAAGGTCACTTAATTATATTTGATCCATCCATTAAGGCATCTGGAGCATAACTGTAAGTGTTGCAAGCAAACGTTAGTTGGTTTCCTATTAGAGTTATTTTGTATAAATTAAAAAAAAAAAACAAACCACAAAACAAGTAAAGCTTTAGGCTATAAGTTTATCTTAAACTTTTGTTACCTGTGAGCTTGCAATTGTTTTTTAATTCATTTTAAACACATTTATTTTCTAGAAAAGAAAGATGTAACACAGAGCTTGGAAAGCTACACAGCAAAATGCCCTGGTACAATGGAATTCATCACTCTTCCAGATGGTTTGAAGTTACCTCCTGTTCCATTCACCAAATTGCCTATTGTGAGGTAAGACTCCAAAATACAATCTTTTAACTTTTCACAGTAACTGTCAGATTTCAAAGAATACTGGAAGGAGGTAGACTTCTCGCCCTATGTAAGTTGTTCACAATAATATGGAAAAATTATTTTGTCAAGTTGTTTTGAGAAGTTCCTAGGCAAAAATAGAGCCTTTGAGCAAAAGAAACCCCTTTCTCTTTAGTTTTAGAAGAAGAGAGTTGGTTTGTTTTTTTTAAAAAAAACCCAACTCATTCAAGAGTTTCTGATACAATTGAAGAAAAGTATTTTGTTACTGCATCTGAGTTAGATAACTGATTATACTGAAGGTCGATGAGTTGGATGCTGTCTCCATCCATAGAGCTTGGAATTCAGCTGGAACTGATGTCTTTTGTAGCGGTTCCTTTTCAGATGCTGCATTTTTAAGCTGGCACCTTCCCTGGTCTGTTCTAAATCTTGTGTCCCTTTTTATGCCTGGGTGCCAAGGCACATCATGAAGTCACTCCAATGAATAATACCTTGTTTAGATTAAAGCCTAGCATGAAGTATTAGAGGCAGTCGGAGAGAGAGAGAAAACAGCCATTGGGCATCAATAATAAAAGAAAAGGCTAAAAGAAAATCTTTTTCAAGAAATGGCTTTTTGAAGGGAAGATAATTGCTATTCAGGAAAAATATGGTTGAAGTTATTGCAAAAAGTTCTCAGAGATTTGCGTTCCCAGTGGGATGTCATCAAATATTTCATGAAGTAAGAGTTCTGGTATCACAAAGAGATAATAAAGTGTATAACCAAAGAGTGAAAAATACATCTGTTTTCAGATTACTTTTATTCTCTAAATGAAAATGAATGTTTTACTCTCTGACCATTTTTCATGATAGAACTAGATTTACTATGTTCTGTCTAACTTTTTTTTTCATGTTTCCTGAAGAAAGAGGCCATGTCTAAGTACATGCAGTGTTTTTAATATGAGAGCTCTGTTCACACTAACAATCCTTTGTGTGGGAGGTGCTTGCTTCAGGTGGAGGTTTGACTTGAGCCATGTGGTTGTACGTGGTCAGATGGAATTGTATGAGGAAAGAGAATGGCCATACCACTTCCAGTGGTCTTTTGGGAACAGCATTTTGTCTCCTGGTTGGACCAAGTACAGTTCTGTGCAGTGATGAACTACCTGGGTCCCCCATCTTTAATGTGGACATACAGGGAGAAAAGTGGATCTTCCCTGAGGTCTTCCAGCATTGTCCCCTCAATGGATCCAGCTGGCACTGGCCAGTCATCTAGGATGACTTTGCTGGTACCTGCTTTGTGTTGCCTGTTCCAGTGCACACTTTGGAGTTGCAGCTGGTATCAGTTTCTTTGCTGGAAGATAGACAATGTGGACATGTGATCCCCAAACCTTCACTGTTAGAGCCAAAGCTATATATCACAGTGGGAAAGTTATTTGACTAATTTATTATTGTCTGACCTTGGGGTTGATTTTAGTTTCACAAAAAAAAAAATTATCTATGTATAGAGCTAAACTAGTCATATTTGACTATCCTAGATCATATTTGCAGCCAAGACACATAGGTAGTCTGCCATTGGAAGGCCATTGATATCCCTGCGTGGTATAATTTGGGCTTAAGTTAGATATTTGGTTGCTTTCTGCCCTGGACTTGTGGTGCATCTGTTGTTCAGTCTGCATTTAACTTGGAAATTAATAGCTGAGTTTCAAATCACCAATCTGGCTAGTTTTGGTTTTGTTGGTTTCTACAGAAGATGTTTTTCCTTTGCTGTTTGCTTTCTGAGAGCTTTCAAAAACTTTGCCTTTAGTCTCCTTGGGTCAGTATTACTTTCTTTTGTTTTGCAGGTGTTCACATTTTCCATTTCATTTTTCATTTCTAATCAGTACCTACGTAGAATGTCATTGAGTATTTATTGTGCATACTACCATCTATTATAAAATAAAATTCTACCAAACAGATCTGTGAAGCTCTTGAACCTTCCGACCAGTCTCCGACCTCACAAAATGAAAAGTCTACTTGGTCAGAATGTGTCAACTAAAAGCCCTTTCATATATTCTCCAATTATTGCGCACAATCGTGGGGAAGAACGAAGTAAGAAAATAGGTAAGAATGTTTTGCAGTATTTTCCTTTGTTTTGTTAAATTAGAAAATCTTTCATGGTCAAGAAAAGCAAACCTGAACGTTGCTTTCTTGTATTTGAAATGATCAGCTTTTTAGCGTGAAGTACTGAAAGAACAAAGCTTTGTTCTCTGTGGGGCAGTTTCAAATTCAAAAGAGGAATAAAGTCTCAAAGATGCGAAAACTGTTTTTCAGAGGAGATAAATTGGTTTTATTTCTTTCTTAAATATATGAGAAATCAGGGAAAACTTAGTTCTGGCAGCAGCCAGTGTAACCAGTTACCACGTGTGGTGTCCTCAGCTACATGGGCAGCCAGATGAGAAGCATAGACAAAAGATTCAAATCCAAGGGAAACTGGATTGTGCTAGTGCATCACCCTGAGAAGGATTTATTTATTAATTTTTGGCTAATAGTGTTAGACCACAGGGATTTTAAGATTGGTTTTCAGTTTATCTATTTCAGGAGAAAAAAAGCCAAACACCACCATTCCACTGATACGTTGATATCCTATTATGATTTAACTTAAACTCAGAATGATGAACTCTCTGATTAGTCACTTAAAAGCAGTTCAGCAAAAATCAAAAAAGCCTTCTAAACAATGTTTAGAATATTAGAATACTATACTAATTTTCTACTACAGGAGTATTTAATTTATTCTAAAGCTCTTCAGTGCAGTAATTGCACCATTGGAAGTAGATTAGAAGGCTTGTTTCCAAACCTGGATTAAATTACAAATATTGTGAGATCTTTTTGTTGCTTTTGTGCATATCAGGCACGTGACAATCTTTAACATAAGCATTAGAGTCAGCACAAAATTGACTTGGAATAGAACTGATTGTAAAAACCTGAATATAGAAATTTGCAGAATGGTGTTTATCCTGATTTGGCTCCTTGTGTTACTGGTTTCAGAACTGTGTAATCTCCAAAAATGGTAGAAAAACATTACTTTGAAATGTCATGAAGGTTTGTTATATTTTCTGTATCGTGCTTTGAATTGTAAAATACTAAACATTTAGCATGTTCTGACATTTAGAACTTCTTCGCTCTCCCCTTTTTTACCCTTCCAACAGTCCTCTTCCAACTGTTCAAATGCATTTTCTCCAGCAGTGCAGCAACTGCTTGGTTTGTCCACCTGGATTGTGTCTGGCCAGCGGAGCCAGGGAATCTTTCTGTGGTTTCTTCATTCTAATGTGTGTGGCTGCAGGCTTTTTCCATACAATTATAGAATCGTAGAATTGTCTACGTTGGAAGGGACCTTTCAGATCATCTAGTCCATGCATCAACCTAACTCTGATAAAATACCATCACTAAACCATGTCTCTAAGCACTACATCAGCTCATCTTTTAAATACCTCCAGGGATGGTGGCTCAACCACTTCCCTGGGCAGCCCATTCCAACGCTTAATAGCCGTTTCAGTGTAAAAAATTTTTTCTGATATCCAATCTGAACCTTCCCTGGTGCAATTTGAGGCCATTTCCTCTTGTTCTATTGCCTGTGACTTGGGAGAAGAGACCGACCCCTGCATCTCTGCACCCTCCTTTTGGGTAGCTGTAGAGAGCAATGTCTCCCCTCAGCCTCCTTTTCTCCAGGCTGAACAACCCCAGCTCCCTCAGGTGCTTCTCATAAGACTTGTTCTCCAGACCCCTCACCACCCTTCTCTGGACACACTCCAGCACCTCAATGTCTTTTTTGTGGTAGGGATCCCAAAACTGGACACAGCATTTAAGGTGTGTACTACAGTCTTCTAGGTTAGATACTCATAGAATCATAGAATTGTGTAGGTTGAAAGGGTCCATTAAGATCATCAAGTCCAACCAAAACATTGGTCTTAACATGTCTGTGTTGTGGATCCCTGATGATGATTAAGATCATAGCCCTCATCTTGAGGAAAACCCACACATTTTCTAATTTTTTTTTTTTATCATAACATGTATTTTTAATGAATAGTTGAAACATGAGGAGTTAGGAGCTATGCGGTGGTACGGATTAGTACCTGGTAGTTTGGATGGACGTGGTTTAGTGCTACTTTGTCACAGTATTACTTTCATTGCAAAAGATAAAGGAGAAGGAATTAAATAAAGGATAAGAAATTTTTAAAAATGTGTAGAAACATCTTAAAGTGTTTTCTCATGAAAGAAATATTTCATTTGAAAATAGCTTGTATTATTTCTCTTAATAATTTGTTTAAAATTGATCGCAATTCAATTTTCAACATTTTAGCTCTTTAGGTATACATTGTCCTATGTTTTTTTCTTTTTTTGATTTAAATAAACCTTTTTGCCAATCTTGTCAAACAGTTGAATTATGTAATATTCTGTTCCTTGATGGATAAAAAAGGAACCTGCTTGTTTTTGAAGCGGTTCCAGTTAGGATTTGTTTGTGTGTACCAGAGGAGTTTCACATTATCCAGGGTGGTTTCTCCTTTTAGGTTTTTATTTAGCCTGAGGAGACGTCTGAACTGATTAGGATCCTATAAAGCATTTATTTGTCTTCTGAAGCGCAGAACACAGCGCAGTCACTTTTAAAAGCCTCTAATGTTTCATGCAAAATTTTGTGAACAAAGGAACATACAAAACAAACGCAGGTACTTCCTTTGCAAAAAGATGAGGAATTTAATAAACTTTGAAACTAATGAGAATATTTTAGTTGCATGTAACTTTAATTAAAAACAACAACAATTAAATACATGGAAATATGTAAGCCATATTTTGGTTAAATTATTGTTACAACAAAGGAAGTCAAGTGCTGCTGACAAACCAAAGGGAAACAAACCCTTTAGAAAGTCTTGAGGAAACATTTTCAGCTTGATAAGCTTTTCTGATGGGAAACAAGAAACGGGATAATTATATTCTGATTAAATTGCTTTAATAGTTTGCTAGTCATAAGAAATAAACCTATTGATTTTTGACATAAAGTGTATTTTTGCTTTAAAGCACTGATAGTCTAAAGCAGTCTAAAGTCTAATACAGCCCCATTACTAAAAGTGGCAACTAATGCCATATCTATATTAGATGATATAGATACAGCTCTTTACCTAGGATCATATAACCTGATTTTACCTTTCCTTTCAAAAACTTTTCCCCAGGGAAGCAATTCCATAGCATTACCCTGGAATCTTTTACCTGGGGTAGCTCAACCTTCTGGAGAGGAATCTGGAGACAGATAGTGAGATTTCTTTTTGGTCGTAATAGGGGCTAGTCATTTTTTCCTGTGGGAATGAGAAGACTATATATGTTTCAGAGAAATTAATGGTTTGCTTTTGCTTAGAGATACTGAGGAGAAATCAAGAGTTTCCAACATGTTTTTCCGGTAACTTGACTTGCTCAGAATCACTTTTTACCTGGTTGCATTGAAAGCATTTTTTGAAAAGACATTCTAGTCTTGTGGTAGTTCTTATAACATGGAAATGAATTCAGAAGTACTGAAGTGCCTACTTCAGCTCCTACAAGGTGTGTGTAGGAGCTGAGGGGGAGCTGATTCTTCTGGGGACTGGAGAATCCATAAGGCATTGTGGGCACAAATAAGCAATTGACTAAAAAGAAATTTGCAGAAGATCTCATACAATTGAGCTTTTGGATGTTTTGTTTAAATCAGCAGGTTTGCTTTTCAGGTTATGTAGTAATAGAAACTGTTAGTATCTCTGAATGTATGTTTTTAATTTCCTCTAGCATTAATTGGAGTTAAACATTTGCATTAAGTACATGTCCCCTGAGCTCTCTGATACTGCTTGCACAGTGTAATCAGATAGTAAAGGATTGTGAGTAGAGTAGAGATGTAGAGATGGTTTCAATGTAAATCACATTATTAATGTTATTAATCCTGTTTTTTTTTACTGTACACTTTCTAATATCCTAGTAAAAAAGTATTAGCAATGTATGTTAAGGTCACTGAGTAAACTGGTAAAAGTTAATCCATGTATATTACAGATTAGTTTATAATAATGATTTATTTAACAAATAGAGTAAACCACCACTTGTTTATTTGGACTGCAGGTCCTCACCTTGTATGAAGCATCATATCATGTTCAGTTTAAAGTGTGAACTGCAGGTGGATGTGGTTTGGAAGAAATTTGGAATGTGGACAGGATCTTGTGGGCTGAAAGATTATGAAATGCTGATGTACAGTGCTTTTTCTGCATCGACCAGTTCTTCAGAACTTCTGTCTCTGCTGCTGACATCGCTTCCATAAACTTCTTGCCTCCTTAAATTAAAAGAAAAACCAAAATTGGTGGGGTGAAGTGTCTTTGAAGTTGAACCTCTGTCACTTGTTAGTGGGATATAAATGAGAAGTACAGCTTATTACCGGACCTGTTTATGTTCGTTGTCTTTCCCAAGTATTTTCACAAGTTACCAAATAACTTGCATTATTGCTTAAGTCTCTATTTTGTGACTGTATCTATAGATAGGATTTTGGAGCACTATTTCTGTATTAATGAAAACTTCTGGTACTTTAACCCATTTCTTTGGCTGTGATTTATAGCTTGTGTCCTACAGCGCGCTTGAATAGGACTTGGGCTGTGAAGATTATACAGAGATGTTAATTTACAAAATCAAGATAATGATCTGACAGCTCAACTGATGATACTTCTTTATAACACTATGATTAGGTAATTCTTTCATTAATTCTTTAATTGTTTCATGTAGATTTCCAGTGGGTCCAGGGAGATGTATGTGAAGTTCAGTTGATGGTGTACAACCCTATGCCTTTTGAGCTCCGAGTAGAAAACATGGTATGTATCTTCCTAAGTCTCTCCTTTTAATTGTTTTTTTAGTGAAAAATTTCTCAGTTGAACTTTTAAATATGGTTTTCTAGAAATCAAATAGTTTTAAAAAAATCGTTTAAGCCAGTCTAACCTCAGTTTAACAGTGTGGTACTGTCAATTGCCTCAAATCTGTTGGTAATGAGGTATTGAAATGAAAATCTCTGCCACTCAGAGTGTTTAAATATTTTACTGCTACTGACCCGTAAATCAATTCTGTACCTTTCTGCATTGATTAGAACACATGCTACATAATTTGCATATACTGGTTTTCAAGTAATAATTATGTACTGAAACCTAATAATTAGAGTATACTTGCTACTGTAATTTAAAAATCTGCATTCATCCTAGCTTTTCAAATTCCCATTTTTACCACATTTTTAAAAAATTGAGGAATTAAAATACTTAGTTCTGAGAAGCTTGGGTTTTTAATAGAAGCTTCAGCTTATTGATCTGCCATTCCCAATAATAGGTGTTATTTGAAAACACCATAAGGTAAAACAGTCAGGAGGGAGGAAAAAAAATGCTAAACTACAAGAGAAGATGGTAAGATTAAAAGGATCAAGCCAAAGTCCTCTACTCTTTCAGTTGACTGCCTGCAGTGTATTCTGAAATCAAGTAATTTTTTTCCCCCCTCTATCCAACTATCAGGATTTTTTTTTTAAATTGTTATCCATTTAAAGGTTCAAAGTCCTCTATCTACCAAACTGCATAATCTCTACTTGGTCCTAATCCAGTGTTGTCCTTTATGTTAAATATTTTTACTTTTAATATTGCTTTTAAAAATAAATCCCTTCTCTTAGAGCCTGTTGTTCTGTTAGTCTGTGTGAATCAGCGTATATTTATTTGCCCTGAATTTTTGTGGTTTTTTTTTTTTTTATTGACTGGTCTCCTGCAGCTGCTGGTCAAATAATTTGACCTAAATTACTGATAATATGCCACATGTAATAAAGTGTTTTTCCATGGGAAATGAACATGCCCAAAGGTTATGCTTATAGCATAATAAAAAGCACTTTTTGAAGCTAAAGCTCTGGTTTCTTCAGCAGTGTTTTATCTAACCCACACAGAAGTTTTCCAAATTGTTAGGAATGAATAGAAAAGCTAATTGTGAAGCTGTGCATCAGAAAGGACTCTATATTGGAATTAATTTATTTTAAGAACATTGTGATTTATGGTCTAATTAGTAAGTAGTGATGTAATTATATATTTTATAAAATGGTTTTTGTTAATTTCTTAATTTCCTTAGCGAGGAAATTCTTTATGACTGCTTACATATGCTTAAGAAGTCAGAATACGGTTATTTGCATAGACGTGTGCTCCATCCATTCCCTGAACAAATTAATTGTAGTAGTGTGAATACTTCTTTTTACTGTTGGCGTCATAAAGTTCTATCTTTGAATTAATACAGAAATCCAGTTTCATTGGTAAGGGTGAAAGGAAGCAGGCATGCAAACCAGCTACAAATAATTGAAGTGATTAACATATTTCTTCAGTCAGCGCTCCATAAATAGAGCCCTTTGAGAAATTCTAATGTCGTCTCGTTGGTAGAAATTAGTTGATTTTGCTTGATTTGTCCGTGGTATCAAGACTGTGGCCAGAAAGCTGAGGAAAGTAATTATTCCCCTTGATTTGGCATTTGAGAGAAAGTGTCTTTAGAACTAAAGCCAGTTTTAAGCTCCTCGTACAATAGCAATATCGACATCACTGGTATCAGTCCAGCAGCCCTTACCAAGATGCTGGGCAGGCCGGAGCGTGTGGATGACAGAATCACAGAATGATATGGGGTTGGAAGGGACCTCTGGAGATCATCAACCAAAGCAGGTCCACCCAGAGCAGGTTATACAGGAACGTGTCCAGGTGCATTTGGAATGTATCTAGTGATGGAGACTCCACCACCTCTCTGGGCAGCCTGTTCCAGGGCTCTGCCACCCTCACATGAAAGAAGTTCTTCCTTATGTTTAGATGGAACTTCTTATGTTCAAGTTTGTGCCCATTTCCTCTTGTTGTGTCACTGGGCACCACTGAAAAAAAGACTGGTCCCATCCTCCTGACACCCACCCTTAAAGTATTTATAGGTGTTGATCAGATTTCCCCTCAGTCTTCTCTTCTCCAGACTAAAAAGACTCAAGTCCCTCATCCTTTTCTCCTAAGAGAGATGTTCCACGTGCATAATCATCTTTGTGGTCCTCTGCTGTACCCTCTCCAGCAGTTTCCTTCTTGAACTGGGGAGCCGGTACTCCAGCTGGGGCCTCACTAGGGCATAGTAGAGGAGGAGGATCATCTGTCTTGACCTGCTGTCCATGCTCTTCCTGAAGCCCCCTAGGAGACCACTGGCCTTCTTGGCCACAAGGGCACATTGCTGGCTCACGGTGATCCTGTTGTTGATGAGGACATCCAGGTCTTTTCCCCGAGAGCTGCTCTCTGTCAGGTCAGCCCCCAACCTGTCCTGGTGCACGGGGTTATTCCTCCCCAGGTGCAGCACCCTGTACTTGCCCTTAATGATGAGGTTCAAAGAACTGCATCTCTTCGCTTTGGAGAATTTCTATCACTTTGCTTGATCCTAAAATGGGAAGTTGTAGTGAAAACGGAGACAGTGGCTCTTCCTGGAGGTGCCCAGCAGAAGGGTGCGAGTCAGCAAGCATGTTGCAACACTGCAAAACTTTCCTAATAACAAAAATTCCCTTTTTCAAATGATGAGGGTGATCATACACTCGAACTTGTTTCCCGGAGAGAAGGTGGCCTCTTCATCTTCAGAAATCTTCAAAACTTGAATGTACAGAAGAGTGAAAAACCTAAACGACCGTTGTGAGCAGTGGGCTGGGCAAGAGGACCTTTAGTGTTTCCTTCCAGCCTAAGTTCTGATTTTCCAGTCTCATCTGTGAGCTTTCTAGAGCCTGAGAATGGTTATTATTTTTTCACAAGAATGAACTCCTTTGTTTATATTTTAATAATTCAACGTGTTGTTTAAGCTATTTTGTTTTATTATTAACGTACCCATGCCTGCAGTGCCTGTGCCCCCTTGGTGTCTGATTTCTCATCATGTATCACATTCTTTCATTAGCCTCACAGAATCGTTTTCATAACAAGTGTATCCTTTTCTGTCACTTAGTGGCAGCTTCAGCTTGTCTGTCCCAAAACATTTTTCCATCTCTTTGGCTCAGCACCTTGCCTTTGCAGTATGACTGATTGTTCAAGCTCATTTCCAATGACTGACACTCCTTGGACTTCTCCATTGCTTGATTTCCTTTGTTCTATACTCTTTTCAGGGTTCACTATTCATCAACATGTAACAAACTGCCCCGAAATCATAGAATCATAGAATAGTTTGGGTTGGAAGGGGCTTTAAAGGACATCTAGTCCAGCCCCTGTTGCAATGAGCAGGGACATCTTCAACTACATCAGGTCGCTCAAAGACCTGTCCAACCTGTCCTTGAAGGCTTCCAGGGGGTGAGGCATCTACCACCTCTCTGGGCAACCTGGACCAGTGTTTAACCACCCTGAGTAAAAAATTTGTTCCTTATATCTGGTCTGAATCTTCCCTCTTGTAGTTCAAAATGACTACCACTTGTCCTGTTGCAGCAGGTTCTGCTAAAAAGTT
>BJBW01008035.1:306-15891 GCA_004320125.1 Scolopax mira
CCAGGTTGCTCCAAGCCCCCTCCAACCTGGCCTTGAGCAGTCTCCCTGGAGTTTAATTTGGGAGGGGGGAAGGTGGCACCCCCATCACTCTGACCCTCTCTTTTGGGGGCAGGAGACGCAGTACGCCAGCTGGATGGCCGCCTGCCGCCTGGCCTCCAAGGGCAAGACGATGGCCGACAGCTCCTACGGCATGGAAGTGCAGAACATCCTCTCCTTCCTGAAAATGCAGCATTTGAACCCAGACCCGCAGCTGATCCCTGAACAGATCAACACTGACATTAACCCCGAGTGCCTGGTTTCTCCTCGCTACCTGAAAAAATACAAGAACAAGCAGGTACCTGCTGGATGGCTCTCCTGGCCCGGTGTTGATGGTGTTGATGGTATTGATGGTGTTGATGGTGGTGCTGGTGTTGATGGTGGTGCTGGTGTTGGTGCTGATGTTGGTGTTGGTGCTGGTGTTGGTGCTGATGTTGGTGTTGGTGCTGATGTTGGTGTGGTACCTGGCTGACCCTGCACCCCTTCCAGCGGTGGCCGACGTTTAACACTGTGTGGGTTTTTTGGATGTTGTCACTCACTCACAGCTGCCAAAATGGTGTTACTAAAATGAAACGCCGACTGAAATGTGTGGTTTCCATCCAGCACCTGGGGATGGCACCCAGGGCCTTCCTTACACCGTACACATTACACCACTGCATGCACACAGCCTCAGCAGCGGGGAACTGTTTCTTTTAGATACATTTTGAAGTTATTTACACTCCTTTTAAAAACGGAGGGAGTGGTTTAAAACAGGGGAATGGTTTTTTGCCCCTGCTGATACCGAGAGACGGGGCAGCAAAACATGGGCCATCTCTTCCCCGTGCAGAGGTAGAAGCAAAGAGACAAAATCAGTCCCCGGTGCTGGGATTAAAACCCCTTCCCTTGCCCGGAATCCCTGCAGAAATCCTCAGGATTGACAGAGTGGCAGTTGCTTTATCCACACGCTTGGCTTTTAATTCGGTTTGCATATTATTTCTCTCTTTGCTTTTCCACCACTTCCAAATGCCAGGCCTCCAGACGCTGCTTCGTTCGGAGTTGCCGTGACTTGTGCTTGAAACCCCCCCCTCCCCTCCACCTGCTCCATTCGGGTCCCTGCATGACAGGGCTGGACTGTTCCGTGCTGGAAATAAAATGCATGACTTTTCTGAAAGGCATTATATGTCAGGACAGGGGCAAAAAAAAAAATATTAAAAAAAAAAATAAGTAAGGCATTGCCTCGTAGCCTTTCGGGTGACTTCATCCTTCAGCCTTGGGGCTGGCTGTGCCTGGGTCCGGTTTCTCAAAAGCCAGAAGAAAGCTGCGAGTCAGAGAGGCAGGAAAAATACAACTTTTTATTGGCACAGCACGATGATTTCCTGGCAGCCGAGTCGTATGTTATATAGCCCTTATTATTCTCCTGAATAAGCCTTTCTATCCACTTGGAGGGAGGAGAGGCTCCATAAATATACCGTTTTAACATATATATATATATATATATAAAATACCTTCTAGGCTTGAACTCGGTAAAATGGAGGCACCTGGAAAAATATTAGCTCACAGAACTTGCTCACCGTGCAGGTACCCTCGTTAGGAACCCCTTGAGCCACGGGGATGGGCACAAGCCCTCACTCTGCTCCAAGCCGGGCTAGTGGCCACAGTGCCTGGGTGGACATCAGCTAAAAAGCAGATTTTGGCTTTTCCTTGATGGCCAGAGGCGGAGCTTGCAGCAGCGGAGGATGTTTGTGAGGGATGGAGGCCACGGGAATGTGAGGAATTCGGCCACGAGGGTCCCTCTGTGCCCTGGCACTGGGAGGAGGAGGAGGAGGAGGAGGAGGAGGAGGAGGCTGTGCAGCCCACAAACGGCGCCGAAATGGGAATTGGCAGTGGGCCTTGCTGGAGGATTTATAGATGCTCTTGGTCCCACAGCAGCCCCGGAGCCACTCGGGTGGTGTTTGTCTCCATGTGCCCTTCCTTGCAGCAGCTGTAGGTTGGGTTTGGGGAGCACTAAATCCTAAATGAAAAAAGAAACCCCAAGCTAAAATCAGCCTTCTCACAGCTCTTGGGTGCCTCATTGGGGTTCGGTGCCTTTGCAAGGGCAGATGCATCCCCAGGAAGCCCAACCAATGTCCTCCAGCCACTTCCTACCCTGAGCAGCATCCCCTGTATTTCATAGAATCATAGAATGGTTTGGGTGGGAAGGGGCCTTAAAAATCATCTCATTCCAACCCCCTCATTCCAACACCTCCCACCAGACCAGATTGGTTGTGAACCCCTCCAGGGATGGGGCAGCCACAGCTTCTTTGGNNACCACCCTCACACCAAAGAAGTTCTTCCCCAGATCTCATATAAACCTCCCCACTTTCAGCTTAAAACCCTTCCCCCTGGTCCTATGGCTCCCCTCCCTGATCCAGTCCCTCCCCATCTCTCCTGGAGCCCCTTGAGGGACTGGAAGGGGCTCTGAGGTCTCCCCAGAGCCTTCTCTTCTCCAGGCTAAGAAATAAAAAGGATCTATTGAGGTAGGAGTGAGCTTTTGAGCCTCCTATTGAGCTTCCTCTGTGAATAAATGAGCTTGAGTTTGCGCGGGGTCATCGAGAGGAGCGTGACGACACGAATTCTCCTTGGAGCAGGCAGCCTCTCCCTCCCCTTCATCCACCAGCAGGACCAAAAAACCATCCCCAGGACCTGAACCATCTCTCCATGGTGCCAACCAGCCAGGAACATGCCAGTGCAAGCAGCAAACCCACCTGCTTGTCTCCTCTCCATCCTCACCATCACTTTGGCTGCTTTTCTGCCTGAGAAATCGTGCATGTGGATTATTTTTATTTTTATTTTTTTTTGCTTGGACTTTGGTTTGCAGTTAATTTGCACTTTTTTTCCTTTGCTTTGTTGCCATTATTTCTGATTGCTTGTTTTTTTTTTTTTCTTTCTGCCTCCTTTTTTTTTTTTTCTTTTTTTTTTTCTCGCCTTGCCATCTACAGCCAGGCTATGTAAGAGACTTGGTAAGTGACAGCAACAATAAAATTAAGCTAAATTTTAAGATATAAAAGCTACAATAGATCTAGAGCCCCCTTTGGTTTGCAGTGTGGCAATGAATAGACTAACAAAACCCACCCACCCCCATCCCACCCTGGAGGAACTTGGGCCCTCTTTGGTTTTTCTCGTAGTCCCTGGTGATTTTTGCTGCAAAACTGGAAACTCTACACCAGAAATTGGCCCCGTGTTTTGCTCACATCCTGTGCCTTTAAACCCAAAGGAGCTTGAGCAGCTCTTTGCCCCCAGGCAGCCCCCATCTATATTTCTTTTTAGGTGTCTGGAGATAGAACAGCTCCACGTCCCTCAGCCTTTGAGCGGGTGGCAGCTGAAATACATCCTCGGGGTAGAAATTACCCGTTATCAGCGTTTTTTGCATCCCAAATTCCTCCCGAGTCGTTAACTGCTTGCGTGAGGGTGCGGGGTGTCCCTAACCAGTGTGTGTCCCCCTCCTCAACCTCACCTAACACTGGGCTCTCTGGCCGCCCGCAGATCACCGCCCGCATCCTGGAAGCCCACCAGAACGTGGCTCAGATGAGTCTCATCGAGGCCAAGATGAGGTTCATTCAAGCCTGGCAGTCGCTGCCGGAGTTCGGCATCACGCATTTCATCGCCAGGTCGGTGGCTCTGAAGAAAAAAAAGGGGGGGGTGTGTGGTGGAATTTCATCCATAAATCCGTGGAATACGTTCATGGAACGTTGATGGGATACGCGGCGCGTCCTTGGCTGGGGATGCTGCACCGCTGCTGAAATGAAAGGCATGAATTGCATCAACTTATAAAATCGGTTTTATACATTGAATTTATGATGCCTTTATTCATTCCCTTGCCCCCCCCCCCCCACCTGCAGGTTCCAGGGGGGCAAGAAGGAGGAGCTGATTGGCATCGCCTACAACCGCCTCATCCGGATGGACGCCGGCACGGGCGACGCCGTCAAAACCTGGCGCTTCAGCAACATGAAGCAGTGGAACGTCAACTGGGAGATTAAAATGGTGAGTTTCCCCACCTTGGCCAACAGCCTCCTCCAACCACCTCAGCCCTGGGGGACAATAGGATGCCCAGGAGCATCTTGCCCTGTGGCCAAGATGCCAATGACATCCTGGGGGGCATTAGGAAGAGTGTGACCAGCAGGTGGAGGGAGATCATTCTCCCCCCTGGGGATGCCCCATCTGGACCACTGGGACCAGTTCTGAGCTCCCCAGTTCCAGAAGGACAAGGAACTGCTGGAGAGGGGACAGCAGAGGACCACAAAGATGATGAGGGGTCTGGAGCATCTCCCTTACAAGGAGAGGCTGAGGGACTTGGGTCTTTTTAGTCTGGAGAAGAAAAGACTGAGGTAGAAACACCTATAAATACTTAAAGGGTGGGTGTCAGGAGGATGGGGCTGGTCTTTTTTCAGTGGTGCCCAGGGACAGGACAAGAGGAAATGGGTACAAACTTGACCATAAGAAGTCCCACCTAAACATGAGGAGGAACTTCTTTCCTGTGAGGGTGGCAGAGCCCTGGCAGAGGCTGCCCAGAGAGGTGGTGGAGTCTCCTTCTCTGGAGACATTCAAACCCCACCTGGACACGTTTTCCTGTGGGACCTGCTCTGGGTGGCCCTGCTCTGGCAGGGGGTTGGAGGAGATGATCTCCAGAGGTCCCTTCCAACCCCATAGCATTCTGCGATTCTGTGGGTTAAGAGAAAAGAGAAATCAGGCAAAAAGAGAAGGGGGTGTGTGGGTGGAACCCCCCGGTGGAGGTAACTCTGCTGGGTCTGCCCCCCTCCAGGTGACGGTGGAGTTTGCGGACGACGTGCGGGTGTCCTTCATTTGCACGGAGGTGGATTGCAAAGTGGTTCACGAGTTCATCGGGGGCTACATCTTCCTGTCGACACGGGCCAAGGACCAGAACGAGAGCTTGGACGAGGAGATGTTCTACAAACTGACCAGCGGTTGGGTGTGAGGCCCCACCTACTCCGCACCCAGAGGAAAGAAACCCCATGGCCATATTAATATTTAACTTTAAAAAGCTGTCCTTTGAAATATGCTGCTTAATAAAGTAAGCTTGAAATGTATCTTTTTTTTTTTTTTTTAATATGATGACATGGTTTTTTTGTTGGTTTTTTTTTTTTTTTGCTTTACCAGACCAGTTAATCTGTGTGCACTAATGAGCACTTCTGTTAATTTGCTATAACGAGCCCGTGGCCGGGCCGGGTGATCCTGCTGGCCCTTGGGATCCAGAATCCCTTGGGCAAATCAGGAATAAGATTTAACTGACTTTTAAACCAATTTTTAGAGCCAATTTTCACCTATAAGCCATCTCCTCCTAAAGCCACCCGGGGCTTAAACCATATGAAGTCTATTTATCATGTTTAATGCATGAGTGGGGGGGGGTTTGTTGTTTTTCTTTTTTTTTTTTTCTCTCTTTTTCATTTTTTTTTCTTTTTCAGTGTTTTTTATTCTGTACATTTGACCTCTTTTGATGTCCAAGTAGAATTTCCATCTCTCTTCTCTCACACTACGTGCACCAGGGGGGGGTTTGGGGCAGCTGCAGGTGCCTGACATGACATTGGAAACAGCTGATCTTTCTCTTAGTCTGTTATAGCTCGGGTTTATTCGTTAACTCGCCTTTTGATAATCATTTATATTGTCTTTTTTGTTGTTGTTTGTTTGTTCGTTCGTTGGTTTCTTTGGTTTGTTGTTGTTTGTTTTTTTTTTTTAAATTTTATTTTATTTTTACACCGTATTGTATTATGACACTTTTAGTATTCACCAGCATAGTCACTGTTCTGCCTATGATATGCAAACTTTTTCATTACAATATGAAGTAAAAGGTCTATGAAGTATAGGTTTTGTGTAACTAATGTAAAAAACCACAAATTTTATAAAATTGTACAGTTTTTTTTAACTAGTCTCACAAGCCAGCTAGAATATTGCATAGATCGGGTGTATCAGCATTAACTGTAGGATGCCTGTAAGGGGTACGGGGAGTAACCAAGAAACAAAAAACCCCCAAAAACCCCTCAAATTTCAGTCCAGTAAATGTTTATCTTAAGTTAAATGGGATTTCAGAGCCACGACACCCTCCCTAACTGATACCTGGGGCTGAGACCTCCCCGCTCCTTCGTTAACCCCAGCATTAAGGCTAACGAGGAGCCACCTCCTGCCCCGCCTGACGCCGGGGAATCACCAGTATTGTGTTCCTATAGTCTGTGGTTTCAAGACTATGTACAAATGCATTTTATTTTAAATAAAAGTCGAATCTTTTATTTAATATTCAGCTCTTTTTTTTTTTCTTTTTTTCTTTTTTTTTTTTTTTTTCTCTTTTGGTGGGTTTTAGCTGCGCTGCCCCAACTCTCTCAGCTCCCCCCTCCCAGCAGAGGGGCTCCAGCCCTCCCAGCATCTCCGTGACCTCCTCTGGCTCCATGTCCTTCTGCTGTTGGTGGCCCCAGAGCTGGAGGCAGCACTCAGGGGGGTCTCACCAGAGGGGCAGAATCCCCCCCTTCACCACGATGCTGGGGGTGCAGCCCAGGATGCGGGGGGCTTTCCTCCCACTCTTGAGTCCCACCACAGATGGGACCGTGGCCAGGGCAGAGGTGTGCTCGGGATGGGACAAGGCTTCTCCCAGCCCTGCCCCACACCCATGGGAATGGGGTTTTTTGGGTGCTGGCAGGTCCCAGCTGCCCAGCAAGTTCCAACAGCCCCAGGAGGCAGGGAATGGGGTTTTGGCTGGATGAGGCAGGGCAATAAAAGCCTAAACACTAAAAAGTGTTTCCTATTTCACCACTTGAGTTATGCAGGATTGAGGAGAGGAAAGGTGGGGGGAGAAGATACATCCATCTCCCCCCAGCATCCTTCCCCCCCCAGCATCCATCCATCCATCTCCCCAGCATCCATCCATCCATCCCTCCCTCCCCAGCATCCATCCATCCATCCATCTCCCCAGCATCCATCCATCCATCCATCCATCCATCCATCCATCCATCCTTCCCCAGCCACCTCTGCAGGGCTTGGCTCAATCAGGCCCCAGTTTTGCAGCTGGCAGGGCAGGAACCGGGGAGCAGAGAAGCAGAGGAGGCCGGGGAAGGGACATGGGAAGGGCAGAGGCTGCTTTTCAACCTCAGCCCTTTTCCCTGTGCCCACCCTCCTCTGGTCCCAATCCCCAAGAACAGGAGCCAGGAGAAGTTGGGTGAAGCAGGGAGCGGCGAGGAGGGTCACAGGGGGCTTCGAGGGGGGTCCAGAGGAGGCCACCCCGTTTTCTAGAATCTTTCCTTTCTCCTTGGATGGAAAGATGCGACTGAAAATGAGCTGTGGGAGGGGAGGGGGAAGGGAGATTTTTAAAAAAATATCTGTGGTTTACCCAAAATCTGGATAAACACCAGATAAAACAGAGCACGAAGTGAATCTCAAGCACCGGGCTGGCCGGCACGGATGGGAACTGCCCCGTGAGGTGAGGATGGACAGGGGGGTGAGGAGGAAGCACGAGGAGCACGTCAAGATGGTTTGGGGAGGGAGGGGGACAGTGAGCCACCCCCGGGACCAGGTGGCAGCGAGGACAAGGACGGAAGGTGTTTGCCCTCCTGCTCCTCCCAGAGCCATCGGACTGGGCTGGTGGGATGACACTGAGTCAAGGAGCAACCAGGAGGTGGTGGGTCTCCCCAGGGTTTCCAGCGACGTGCTGGGGAGAAGTGTGGGAGGCTGGGTGGGTTTGGGGGTGTCTGGGCATTAAAGCCCCCAACGGAGGAGGAGGAGGAGGGTCTTGGCAAGCCTGGGTTCCCCAGCACCCCAGTTCCCCCAGCGGCGGCGCTGGAGGGAGAAGGGGGAAGGTTTGTTCTGTAGACGAAGAAGTAAAACAACAATAAACAGACAAAAACCCCCAAAACCAAAGGAAGAACCAACACGTGGGTGTCCACAGCCCCCCGCCCCGGGGTGACTCAGCCTCAGGGAGGAAGAGCAGTAGCCATCTGGCACCCACGAGCTGGTGACCGGGGCAAGGGGGGGAGGAGTGTGTGTGTGTGGGGGGGAAATTATGTCCAATTATTTTGATAAGCACATGATGGGGAGGGAGGCTGAGAGCCAAGGGGGCTCCTTGAACCCCAAGCCAAACCAGAGAGCATCAGAGGTGGCTGGAGAGGGGATTGCTCCATCCCCACAGCAGCGGGAAAGGGGAGGGAGGGAGGAAGGGAGAGAGGGATGGAGGGATGGATGGAGGAAGGGAGAGAGGGATGGAGGGATGGATGGAAGGAAGGAGGGAGGGAGGGAGGGATGGAGGAAGGGAGGGAGGATGGATGGACAGATGGAAGGAGGGAGGGAGGGAGGAATGGAGGAAGGGAGGGAAGGATGGATGGACAGATGGAAGGAGGGAGGGAGGGATGGGTGGAGGGAGAGATGGAAGGATGGAGGGAGGAAGGGATGGGTGGAAGGATGGAGGGAGGGAGGGAGGAACGGATGAAGGAAGGGGGAGAGGGATGGATGGATGGATGGAGGGAGGGATGTTCCTCCTCTGCTGAGGAGCTTGAGGCAGGGGGGAAAGGGAAACTTCACCAAAAGGTATTGGTGCAAACCAGCTGCTGGGGTGGAAAATATAAAAGAAAAGCCCACTTCTGTGTATCCAGGCAGGGGATCTGGATCTGGATCCCTGTTGGAGCGAGGAACCGGCCGGGGGTCTCAGCTGGGATTCGTTCAGCTTCTTAAGCCCCGAGTAATTCAAGGCTGGGCAGGTGGGCAAGTCCCGGAGGGGTTTTGGAGCAGAGTTCTGTAGGGGGGAAGAGATTGGCAAAAGAGATTTTAAAAGCAAAGCAAAGAGAAGAAATACCTCCCAAAGAAGGCTCTCGCCTGCAGCGAGGGGGGGGTAAGACACCCCCCCCAGCCAGGGTACGGGGGCACATCCCACTGCCATGAATCGATGGAAAGGAGTTTTTGGGGGTAATAAGGTGAAAGGACCCCAAGGAGGGTTGTTGCCTGCAATGGGGATGGGGGGAGAAGGGGGGTGGGGGTGGTTCCAAGGATTTGGGGAGCTGGGGGCGGGGGGTGGGCAGTAACTCTGCATCCCATGGGGCGACCACCCCAGCAGCGAGGCTTTCCCGCAGCGGGCAGGGATGAAGAAATCATCATCATCAAATTAATCCAAGCAGTAAAACCAAACCGGGTGAGTCATTTCAGCCTCTCGACCCCACAGGAAACACATTTGGGGACTTTCCAGCCTTTGGGCCGGGCAGGGGCTCCAGGGGGGGCCAGTGCCAGCTCCCCAGGACCCGCTGGGTGCAAAAGCATCTCCCAAATTCCTGCTGCTCCCACCCCAGGGGGAGGTGGGCGCCATCCCCTGCCTCATCCAGCCCCTTCCAAACCCCCCGCTTGGTCGAGCATGGGGAGCCCATCTTTCACCCTGATCCGTCCCAGGGGCTGCCTGAGCTGCTGGAGAGGAGCCCTGGGCAACCCCGAGGGCTCCCTGGGCTACCAGGGATGTACCTGGCGTCGACCAGGGACGCAGGAAAAGCCAGCCCAGGTGTCACCAGGATCCAGCCCAGGATCCAGGATCCATCCACACCAAACCCTCACTTCCCAGGGGGATTAACCCTCGTCTCGACTCAGGGAAGGATGGGGAAGAGCCCAAACCCCTCATCGGTGGCACCAACCAGTTTCATCAGCCTAATTAAATTCAGACTGATGAGTGACCGCGCTCGTAGGGCTCAAAATCTTTCTGGAAACCAGGGCAGGTTTGTTGTTTTGTCCTGTTTGTTTGGGATTTTTTCCCCTGTTTGCTTTCAGTAGCATAAAAGCCCCGTCTGCTTTCATTTGTGGCACCCAGGCACTAAAGAGAGAAAAGATCCATAAATATCTATACCTGCTGGATGTTATAGATCTTAATTTAAAAAAAAAAAAAAAAGAAAAGAAGTGCTTCCCCCTGCTTGTATCTTTTTCCCATAAGCCCCAGAGGGATGTGGTCTGGGCAGCAGGGACCTCACACCGGCTCCCGTTTGGGTTGGCATCCCAGCCTTCCCTTTGAAATCCCTGCATCCCTCCAGCTGTTCCACAGATTTCAGGATTGAGTCGGCCCCCCCTCCACCCCCCCCCCCCCCCCACCCCCACTCCGCTCCCAGAAAGTGCTCCTTTGGTTTCTCTTAAGCTCCCCCCTCTGGTTTTCCTAACTGCAGGAGGCAGAGGGGGGATTTTTTTTGGTCCCCAGGGTGTTATCGAAGCCGTGGGTCCCCAAATTCACCCCCCAAAAATCATGGTGGGGTGTGGGGGGGGTGCTTTCCATGGGTTTGATCGGCATTTTATCCGATCTGTGTAAGAGGCTGCACTTTGGGAAGGGGGATGTTTCCTTTTTTTAGCTGGAGGGGGGAGCAGCAAAATATTTTCCTAGAGTCCAAGTGCCTCGGAAAGGCCAAACCCCGTATTTTAAAGGGACTCAAATCTGCGAGAAACCTGTCAGATGACACCAAAATTATTCAGGAAGTTTTCCCTTCGATCCCTAATTAAGATAAAAAGGACCTGGAAACGCAGGTCCCCGGTGGAGCTGGTGGGAAGCCTCCAGATGGAAGATTCCTACTCCCCCTCGGCTGAGAAAGCAGCAGTTTGAGTAAATAAAGCATTTGGTCTGGATTGGGTTGGGGTTTTTTTTGTTGTTGTTGGGTTTTGGGGGTTTTTTTGTTGTTTGGCTTTTGGTCAGCAGCTGGTCGATCCCTACGGAGCGAGCGGGGCTTTGATTTCCTGCCGGGGAAAGGGGGCGTGAAGCCAAGGGGAGAGGATCTGGGTTAGAAATTTGACTCATGAGAGAGATTCCGGCTGGGAATTGCTCCCCTGGAATTGTCCCTTGGCCGGGGACGTGTCCCATAAGGGGCCACCGGATGGGTGCTGGGGGGAATGAGGAGAAAGACCTGGGAGTCCTGGTGGACAAGAGGATGCCCATGAGCCAGCAATGTGCCCTTGTGGCCAAGATGCCAATGGCATCCTGGGGGGCATCAAGAAGAGTGTGACCAGCAGGTAGAGGTCATCCTGCCCCTCTGCTCTGCCCTGGGGAGGCCCCATCTGGAGAACTGGGACCAGTTCTGGGCTCCCCAGTTCCAGAAGGACAGGGAACTGCTGGAGAGGGTACAACAAAGGGACACAAAGATGATTAAGGGCCTGGAGCATCTCTCCTATGAGGAAAGGCTGAGGGACTTGGGTCTTTGTAGTCTGGAGAAGAGAAGACCAAGGGGGGATCTGATCAACTGCACCTTATCCCCGGCCAGGCAAGGCTGGAGTTACCAGCAAACCCCATCTGACATCTCCTCATCCATCCTGGGTGCAGGATGGTGGCATCTCAGCAGCCCAACTGTCCTACCTGGGTCATGTGATGCATCCAGGGGACCTTCTGGCTACGTTTGGAGGTGGTGGAGCCTTCTCTTGCCCCTTCTCACTGCAGTTGCACATCTTGTCTCTCCCAGGTGCCAGGGATGGCCAGACCCCACCAGACGCTTGGGAAAAATCATAGAATGGTTTGAGTTGGAAGGGACCTAAAGATCATTGAGTTCCAACTCCCCTACCCTGGACACCTCCCACCAGACCAGGTTGCTCCAAGCCCCCTCCAACCTGCCCTTGAACACCTCCAGGGATGGGTTCAATGAGTCTATATTTGCTCTGAGACTGAACACAACCCAAACAGGAGATGTCCCCACCTAGAGCCTTTGTGGGTTCCCCCCACAGTGACAAACACCCTGAGTGTTTGTCCCCCCTCAAACAAAAAAAAAAAAACCACAGTGAAAACACCCTCATCCAACCCAAACCCCAAGGTGTCCCCATCCCTGCCCATCCTGCTGGATGCCCTGAGGCCACCTCCAGCCTTCCCCATCTGCCCGTCTGGAGGGACCACATCTGATTCACATCATCCCACAGCTGAAAATCATGTGTCAGGCACTTCAAAGGACACAGCCCTTCTTGTCCAGGGGCTCCCCATGAACTCGGTGGCAAGTCACCCCACCGCAGGGTGACTTTTTATCTCCCAAACGTTTTTCCCCTTCCCATAAACAGAAGGAGCGGGTGGGAACGTGTCCGAGACCAAAACCAGGAGGAAAGGACAGGGGGGAGGGTGTTAAATCTTCAAAAGCAGCAAAGGGTTGGCTCCTGGAAGGGACGCTGAGAGCAGGGAATGTCACCGGAACGAGGGCGAGGTGAGCACTTCTAACGTTCTTCTTGTGTGCACAATTGCTTAAAAAAAATAAAAAGGCAAAAAAAGGCAAAATAAAACACTTTCAATGACCTAAAAGATGAGGGGACCGACCCTCCCAGCCCCACAGCAGCAGCTCGGATGTCCCCGTGGCCTGGGAAAAAGCACATCTGGAGATGTGCCTCCCAAATCATCCTTCAAGCCCGCTATGGCCAAGCCAATCCCGGCCCCTTAACGATGCTGCTAATTAATCCAGAGTACAAAAATAGCCCTGCAGGATTTCCTGCCTCCCCTCCAACGGCTCCGCGAGGTAAAGGGAAGGAGGAGAAGCTCGTAAAGCAGAATTTCAGGGAAGATGCTCCACGGAGCCCATGACCACAGGGTAGGTCCCTGTGTTTATCGCTCTCATTTCGTTTGGGGTGACCCCCCCCTCCTCTTCCTCCCCCCTCCCCGACCTCCATCCTTCCCCTGCCCACGCACACCCAAAGCACAGCTCATCCTTCCCAGCAACACGCAGATAAAAGCCTTCCAAGATCTTCTGAGCATTGTTAAATCCAGGTCATTGAACTCCTGGGAAGAAGCACGCAGGTGCTAAGGACACGGGCTGGGTGGCAGGGACCTTGATGAAATCTGGTGTGTCATAACTCCACCAGAGGGAAAAGGGCCGGTTGGGTGAGAGGGACCATGTCCCCGTCACCTGCCAGCTGTGACCAAGGATGGATCACTGGGTGGATGTGGGGATGGCCCTGCTGCAGGTGGCCCTAGCACACCAGGGAGGGCATCAGTGCCACCATGGTTGGTCCCGTTGGGTCTATCAACCACCATCAGTGTTCGGTGAGCCTACAGTCTGAAAGCCCAGGTCTGGTTGGTGTCCATGAGGACCATCATCCCAGGCAGAACAGGTAGGAGCACGGTGCAGGAGTAGCCCCTTGGCACAGCCCACGAAGAGACCTCAGCAAACAGCTGAAGTTTTCAGGGCCTTCCTGATCCTCTCCAGGTGTGAGCAGGTGGCCAGCCATCACCACCATGCAATTCTGAGGAACCCACCCGTGGTTTTTGTTCCCCCCACCTTCACTAGTGTCTTCTAAAATGCGCTTTCCCCAAGCATTAGAAGAGACCTTACTGAAAAGTAAAATAACTGAAAAGAAAATTAATCCTGTGTGGCTCAAACCAGGACAATGTCTCATAAAACAGCCACATCCAAAAGATGGCAATAAATAGGCTTCTTGCTGGAGCTGCTTTGGCTTGTAATTTAAGCCCCAATTTGGGCTCAGGTGGGATATTTGCGTTTTAACGAAGGGCGATGCTGTTAGCCCCAGGTGGGGATTTTCTCCATTAAATAAATAAATAAGCCATTGTTTCTGGACTGTGGGGAGGAGAGATGAGAAAACCTGAAGACACGCACACGCCTCAGTGGGTCGGGGAGCAGGGGGGGCTGCGACACACCTGCGGTTCCTAACACTTCCCCTGCGGTGAAATTACATTTGGCTTCTCGGCTAAAGATGGGATAATTATTTCCAGCAAGGTAGACACGTTCCAGATGTACTCCTCCTTTCAGGACTGCACTCTAACTGCTGTCGAACCCCAAAGAAATCCCATTTCCCAGCTCCCAGGTGACCATCTGGATGGTGGCAACGCTTTGCCGAGGAATTCCAGGTTTCCCTGATGACTTTATTAAGTTTCAGCTGGTATTTAGTTTCTCGTTATCCATCCATGGGCTTCATCTGGGGAGACAGAATCACAGAATCACATGGGGTTGGAAGGGAGCTCTGGAGACCATCTCCTCCAACCCCCTGCCAGAGCAGGCCCCACAGGAACGTGTCCAGGTAAGTTTTGAATGTCTCCAGAGAAGGAGACTCCACCACCTCTCTGGGCAGCCTCTGCCAGGGCTCTGCCACCCTCACAGGAAAGAAGTTCCTCCTCATGTTTAGGTGGAACTTCTTATGGTCAAGTTTGTGCCCATTCCCTCTTGTCCTGTCCCTGGGCACCACTGAGAAAAGCCTGGCCCCATCCTCCTGACACCCACCCTTGAAGTATTTATAGGTGTTGATCAGTTTCTACCTCAGTCTTCTCTTCTCCAGACTACAAAGACCCAAGTCCCTCAACCTTTCCTCATGAGAGAGATGCTCCAGACCCCTGATGGATCTCTGTAGTCTCTGCTGTCCCCTCTCCAGCAGTTCCCTGTCCTTCTGGAACTGGGGAGCCCAGAACTGGTCACAGTGCTCCAGATGGGGCTTCCCCAGGGCAGAGCAGAGGGGCAGGATGACCTCCCTCCACCTGCTGGTCACACTCTTCCTGATGCCCCCCGGGATGCCATTGGCCTTCTTGGCCACAAGGGCACATAGCTGGCAACCTGTTGTCCACCAGGACTCCCAGGTCTTTCTCCTCAGAGCTGCTCTCCAGCAGGTCAGCCCCAGCCTGTCCTGGTGCACCCAGCAGCATATTTCTTTCCTCTGGCAGAAAGATGAGGGTGGTGGGTCCTCTGCAGAACCCAGTACCCAGAGCTTGGCTTTAAGCTCTTCTTTCTTCTGCTCTTCTTCCCAGCGCTCAGGATTTATCAGTGGTTGGAAACCCATCTACGAGGGGTTAAAAAGGCTCAAAGAGGCTGCTCCGGAGGAATACAGAGCTCCCAGCATCTGTCTCCACAACAGAAGGTAAACAATTTTATTGTGGCGAGGATTTAATCGGTTCTTTCTGCCTTGTGTCTTGGGGCCAAAGGAAAGGCGAGTGCTTTTTCTCTCCTCGTAAAGCAGGGCGTGTTTCAGACTCGGAGGTTTCCATCAGGCAAGTGTGTGGCTCCTTTCCCATCTTTCTGACTGTCCCGTGGTCACGAATGTTCCGTACGGAGCAGCCACAGGATATCACTTTGGTGGGTTTTTTTGGTGTTTGGGGGGGGTTTTTTGTTCCTTTTTTTTTTTTTTTTGCCTCTGCAGCAAAATATGCTGCAGTGGAACCATCAGAGAGGAGATGAGCCCATCCCTGACACAAGTGGAAATGCGTCAGTTCAACTTTCCCTTCGCTCTCTGGCGACTGAGTCCTGGGAGATTTTATCTGTTGGTGGTTGTAAATCTTCACCAGACCTTTAAATGGCCACCAGGTGGGGATTTGGAGGTGTCTCAAGGAGATGTGAGAGCTCTTCAGTGGCCACGTGCCTTTGGCCAAGCTTTTGGTCAGTGAAGCCTCTTGTCACGTGTGGACTCTCAGGAGCCTTTGCAAAGTGGCTGAGCCCTCACCCAGGTTTCCCTTAATCCAGCCCTTCCCCACTGGACAACTCTTCTTTAAAAGCTTGTAAGAAGCATGGAATGGTTTGGGTTGGAAAGGACCTTAAAGATCATCCAGTTCCAACCCCTGCCCTGGGCAGGGACACCTCCCACCACACCAGGTTGCTCCAAGCCCCCTCCAGCCTGGCCTTG
>BJBW01008035.1:16117-27413 GCA_004320125.1 Scolopax mira
CTTCTCCAGGCTGAACCCCCACAACTCTCTCAGCCCCCCTTCCCAGCAGAGGGGCTCCAGCCCTCCCAGCATCTTTGCGGCACCTCCATCTCCTTCCAATGTAGTTAAAATGAGAGAAAAAGGTTAAAACGTGCCGCACGGGGAGGGTGGTGGCTGAAATCCAGCTGTTCTGCCCCATCTGTGCCTTTGGCTGAGGTTTTGTCGGGGGCTTTGGGTGGGCTCTGGGAGGGTGTAAAGAGTAAATCTCTGCGGGAGGTTAATCCTCTCGTGGCAGTGGCCCTTCTCCACCCTATCTCTGGGTTCCTGAGATGGAGGAAGGTTTTGGAGATGCTGACAGAGGCACTGTCCAGGGTCAGCCCCTTCCTCGGGGCAGGTTTCTTCGCTCTCAGCACTCAAACTCAGTTGAAAAGGGCTCTGTCCCCACCTCCCGGCAAATTCACCTTTTTTGGGGGAAGTTTTTTCCATCCAGATCATTTCCCTGCTCCGGGTTAGACTCACGCCACTACAAAAATTTAGTGAAGAAAGGTTTCTGTCCTCAAACCAAGCTGAAGTGCTGGTAAAATGGGACAGATGTGCCTCCTGGGTCAGGATGTTCCTCCACCAGCCGGTTGCCGGAAACGAGGAGGATGTATCTGGATAAGGTTTTCCAAAATATTTCCCTGCGCAGGTCCAGGCCCCCTGCTCCCAGCCTCGCTGGGGAGAGCTGGGCTGACCCCATGTGGCCACAGCCTTGTTATGGCACCCGTTTGGCTTTTAACATTAAAAGTCACGACTTTTTTAATGAGTTACCGAGGCAAAACGCAAAATCCACCTCCTATCCCTAAAATCTTCCCGTCAAGGAAAAGGCAGCGCGCGGGGCGGGGTTAAGTTAAATCCCCATTTCTCACCTCTCACGCAGTGGAAATCATAAAATCACAGAATGGTTGGAGTTGGAAGGGATCTCAAAGATCATCGAGTTCCAACTTGATGCCTGGGCAGGGACACCTCCCAGTAGAAATGTGTCCACGCTCCCAGTTTCCCCCATTTAGCCAGCCAAAGCAGCACTTTTTTCCATTTTTTTTTCGTGCGCAGAAGTGAGATAAATTGTTCATTTTTTTGGCAGGGCTGGGATCTTCCCAGTCCTCTTCATCCCTCAAAACAAAGGAGGTAGAGAAAGGACGGGACAGGAAAGCTCCTAGCCACTTTGTGCCTTTCCCTTACAATCAAAGGTTAATATTTGTGGTTAAAAAAGGTTAATATTCATGATGATTCACCCAAGCAGCCCCCAGTTCTGGACAAGTTCGGGGCATCGCCCCCAGACTTTGGGTGTGCCCGAGCCCAGGGAGGTCAGTGTGTGTCATCTTGGTCACTCTGGGCCCCAAGAAGCCAAAACTGAGTAATGTTGATTGTTTCCAACGGTAACAGAAAGTGATTCATTCTGAGGGTAACGTAACGGGGAAGGAGGGGGGTGTGTGTGTCAGAAACTGTGGAAAATGAAAATCATGTCTCAGAAGCACGTTGTATCATTATTTCGAGCCCCTCCTGAGCTATGGCCAGCTCTGGTTTAAAGACAGGGGCCCCTCAAAGCCACCAAGCAGATGTGACTTGGTCCAGAATTCCTGAAGCCAAACCCCAGCCAAATGCAAGGAAACTTATGGGGAGAAACTGGCAATTACAGCCCGTGAGCTGCCTGGTGACCTGCTGCTTCTGAAAAGCATCAGACAGATCTCTGCTGACCTTCCTGTTGTCCAGGCCTCACTTTTACCTTCCCCGGAAGAAAATCCTGGCTGAAAAAAAAAAAAAACCACCACCAAGCCGTAAAGAGAAAGCAGGCACAGATGAGAGGAAAGTGTGATCCAGTAAATACCCCCCTGCATCGTGCTGAGAGGAGCTGAATCCCCCACACCTCCCTGAGGAGAAATCACTCCCCGTGTTGAGGGGCACCTGCCCGCTCCGCTGCCACCCGCCTTGCTCCTGGAGGGCTGTTAGTTCAGGGAAAGCGCGGGATTCTCTCTCAGGCCTCAAAACCCTGGCAGGGAACGGCAAACGCCTCAGACTTTAAGCCCTGGTGGAAGGCCTCAGAGGCCTCTCTGCCTTCAGCGTTCCCTCCGCCGGGACGGCCGCCAGGGTAGAGACAGCCCTTCTGGCGGGGAAGCGGCGGGAGGTGCGGCGGGGAAAGCTGAGGCCTCTCTCTGAGGCCGGGGAGAGCCGAGGCCTGGACAAGCTGCGACCACCAGCCGGCGTCCGCCATCTTGTCCCCGCTGCCAGGGCCGGAGCGCCACGTGACGGGTGGGGCGGGGCTCTATCGGGGAGGGAGAAGGAGGGATCGCACCGCCCACCGCCCAATCCGCGCGCGGGGGGCGTGGCTCTTACCGAAGGTCGCGAGGTCCGGCGCGGGGGCGGTCCGGAGTTCTGGGCGCGCGGAACCGGGGCGGGGCCGGCGGGCGGCGATTGGCTGCGCGCCGGCGTGCGTGCGCGCGGGGCCCCGCCCACTCCCAGTGCCACGTCTGTGCGGCGGCTGCGGCGGAGCCGGTGCGGGAGGCGGTTGGCGTTGCGGCCTCGTGCGCGGGTGAGTGCGGGAGGGAGCGCGCGCCGCCTGAGGGGCCGGGGGTGAGGTGAGGGGCCCCCTTCCTCGGGGTGAGGATGAGGTGAGGCGGGGCCGTGAGAGAACTTCCTCCCCAATGGCTGAGTGCTGTATGAGGGGATTCCCCCCCACCCCGTGAGGGGCTGAGGAACCCCCTCGAGAGGCTGGGTGAGAGGGTGAGGGGATACTCCCTCCGTCCCGAGGGGCTGGAGGTGATTTGAGGCCTCCCCGCCCCACAAGGGACTGGGTGTGAGAATGAGGGGACCCTTCCTGAAGGGCCGGGTGTGAGGTGCTGGGACCCCTCCTGAAGGGCCGGATGTGAGGTGAGGGGACCCCCCCGAAGGGCTCGGGGGGTAGATGAGAGGCCGGGTGTGAGGTGATGGGGCGAGGGGAGCCACTCCTTGAGGGGCAAGGTGAAGGATTACTCCCCAAGGTGCTGGGGATGAGGTGAAGGGGTGAGGAGACCCCCCCCGAGGGGCAGGGGGTAAGATGAGGGGACTGCTCCGACGGGCTGGGGGTGAGGTGAGGTAACGGGGCGAGGGGAGCCCCTCGTTGAGGGGCAGGGTGAGGGGTTCCCCACCACCACCGAGGGACAGGGGGAGAGGTGAGGGGGTGAGGAGAGCCCCCCCGAGGAGCAGGGAGTGAGATGAGGGGATCCCTACTCCCGAGGGGATGAGGTGATCCCCCCCAGGGGCTGGGGGAGAGGTGAGGGGATATCTATCCCCAAGGGGGTGAGGTGAGGGGCCGTGGGGACCCCAACATACCGTGTTCTTTTCCTTGCTGGCTTCCCGGAATGGAAAGGAGGGAGGTGGGATGGGTGAGAGGGTCTGAAGATGCTCCCATCCAGCTCCCGGATGCTCCAGGGGAGGCCTCAGGTGTGAGCCAGGGCCAGTACCCGGGCTCACAGGAGGCCTGGAGGGGAGCCTGGCCACCATCGAAACAGGCCTGAGTTCTTCCTTCCCGTACGTTGATCCTTTTTTAATTGGCCAGTGATGCATTTCTAGTGAGTAATGTCCCTGTGGACATGTGGGGGGACATGTCTAGTGGCGTGTCTCCCACTCCAGAAAATGCATGAAACTTCAAACTTCTTCCTGTTCCATCAGTGCCGGATGTAGTTTGAACAATAACTTTATTTAAAAAAATACTAGCTGCTTGAAAAGCGTAAAAAATTTATTTCCTTCATGTGTTTTTTCTACCATTGTATGTTCTGTAATCCCGGAGCTGAAATTTATTACATTTATTTTATTCTGTCCAGGATGCTATTGGAACGTTGTGAATGAATTGATGAATTCTAGGAAGGCTTTGTAATAGGACGGGGTAACAGCAACATTAAAGTAACCAAGATCTAGGAACAGAGGTACCAAATGTGTTGCTGGAACCAGGGAGACGTTGATTTTGGGGAGTTTTGATTAGCAGTGATGTAATTAATATGCTGGTGATGGGCTTGCAGTCACCTGCAGGTATTGATGCAATCCAATCGATATAGCTCAGGACTGGGACTTGGAAGAGCTGAATTCTTACTTCTGACTCTCCTGTCTATGGAAACGTTTTCCTTTGCACTTCATTTTTCCTGCTGTTTCCTTTTGAAAAATCATGTGGGATGAGAATTTTTATCACTGTTTAATTGTTCTAACAGCAATTTTTTATTGAGATGAGAATGGGGATTTAAAGGCCAGTGTGTACCAGCAGGTGGCATAAAAAGATTTTGTGGTTGTTTTGTGGTGGGTTTTTTTTTTTTGGTTGGGTATATTTTTTTCAGAAGCTTTTTCAGCTGGGTTTCCAAAGCCACTTTCACTTTTGAGAGGTGTGTGCCCCAGTTATGCTGAGATGTTTCATACTACATCCTCTCTACTTTCTCTGGGCAGCTTCACAGGGCTGTGAGGTGTCATATCTGGAAAAGTATCCATCCCAAATACATTTTTCCTTCTGATGTTCATTTGGCCTGTCCAAAATTTCTTTTTTTGGATGTAATTTTTTGATGGTGCAGCTAAGTTAATTTGAAGATCTGTAAAGAACTTAGTCACAGGAGAAGTTCCCATGATAATCTGTTTGTACTAGCTATTCCACAAGGGTTAAAGTAAGAATTATTTTCCTCTACCTAGAAATTAGGAAAATATATCCCTTTGCTTCCTCTTATCCCCAGTGTCTCTTTAATCATTAACAGGTGTCTCAGCCTCATCTGGGCAGTTCTTTTTACCTGTTGCAGCACCCGGAGGCTGTGCAGCTGCGATGGGGTTTGTAAACACACCGAGCAAACAGGGGCGCCCCAGAAACGTGGCACGGGCTGTAAGTCTGTGAGCAGGCTGTTCTCCTCCGTGTGATACAGTGCCTCTTGGCTGAGACACTAAATATTGATGTGATGGGGCTGGTTTGAAAACAAAATGCATTATTCCTACCCCGAGTTTTAAATGGAACACGCATGGAAGTGAGCTCCTCTGTACTTGGTAAACGCTCTTAAGAGTGTGAGATGCTTTCCTTTTCCAAGGGCTATAGGGGTTAAATTTCTTAGTCAATGTTTTATCCGTTTTATTATTTCTTTTCCAAGAGCAAAAACTTCCCAGATGGACATAGTGTTGACTTTAGATAACGCCTGTGGCGTCAGCGTGTGCGCTCTTTGTTTAACCCAGCGCCCTGCTCTGGTGAAGGTTGAAGAGCTTCAATCGCAGATAAAGCCACCAGCAGATGTGCTTTCCTTCACCTTTCTTTCCATCCCTGAGGAACACCACGTGGCGTGACAGAACCAGGGGAAACAGCGTGGTTAGGGATGAAAAGGAGCAAACCAAAGCCTTCCTTACCCACGTGCTTTCTCTTCCAGAACACCCGTTGCAGCCATGATGCCCGTTGCAACCGTGATGCCCGACGACACGCCGATGTTTGACCCAAATATCCTCCACGAACTCGACTGGAGCGAGAACACGACGACGTTTTCTCCTGCTATTTCTCCTTTAGATCCAGGAGATGGTTTGGTTTTGAGACCGCTTTGCACGGCTGATTTGAATCGAGGTAGAATCCTGTTTAATGATCGTCACAAACAAAAGCCGGGTGCTGAACTAGACGGGGTGTACTTCTGTATTATCTCTCAACAGATTAGGATTAGCTGATTTGGGTTATTTTGGGTTAGTAAGGAATTTGAGCACTTGGCACCCTGGATTGGTGATGTGTTGGCTGACCCTCAAAATTCATTTGTGACTCTGAATAACCTCAAAAACCATCTTAAAATTCAAGTCAAATCTTCCAAATAACTCGTCGTAGCTTTAGAGAGGGAGTGCAGTTGTTCATACTGTTCATATTCTTCTTAGTGCACAGAGACCTCCACGATTCTGTGGAGCCAGATGGTGCCTTGGGGGTGTTCACTCTCCACACAGCCCTGGCGGGTTGTTCTGTGTGATTTAGACCCAATTGCGTGTCTCTGTCCCTCACTAAAGGTTTGTGGGTTTTTTTCCTTTCTTTTCTAACAGGCTTTTTTAAGGTTCTGGGTCAGCTGACGGAAACGGGAGTTGTGAGCCCGGAGCAGTTTATCAGTGAGTATATTGTTATTTCTTGGCGTTTCCCTAGAGGAACCAGAGGATAGTGATGCTGACAGCAAAGCTGTTTGGGTGTGAGGTTCCCAAGGAGCATTGGCTGTGCCTTTGCCACTCGGCATTGGATCCATCCCCAAGGGGCCTCAATTCCATCCCTGCTTTGGAGACTGAGCTTTAGATACCTGGCAAGAATCCGCTGCGAGTCTTAGACTTCCCCAGCAGTTTCATCTGTGTCTGTCTGTTCCCACAGAAACCTTTGAGCACATGAAGAGATCTGGAGATTACTACGTTACTGTCATAGAAGACACCAATCTTGGGCAGATTGTTGCTACGGCAACGCTGGTGATAGAACACAAGTTCACTCACTCCTGCGCAAAGGTATATTCTCCCTGCATAAAGTGAAGGGAAAAGATCTTGTCCCCAGACTCAGCGCCCGTTATTTTTATGGTGTTATTGTGTGATGAAGTACCTTCTGCTGAGTCAGTGACAAAGGCATTTCCAAAATATCTCCTAGTGCTCAGCTAAATAGTACGAGGAAGCTTGGGTTGTTCTTAAGGAAAAAGAGCAAGGGAGTCTGTCCCCTTCTCCCTCCCAGCGAGCTTTTGATCCAGTCAGGCTCGGTTCTGCCAGAGCAGATGGTTGAGGATCTTGCTGCTGGATGTGTGAAAACAGGGAGCAGGAGAGAAAGGGAAAGGCTGGGGGGAAGCTGTGGCTCCCACTGGGTGCTGGAAGGGCTTGTATTGAACTGGATGGTGGAAAATCCAAGTGTGAGACATAGCGTGGTGGGGAAATGACCACAATGGTGTTCCCTTCAGCTGACACCTGCCTCTTTCCACAGAGAGGACGGATAGAGGATGTAGTAGTCAGCGGGGAGTCCAGAGGAAAGCAGCTTGGTAAACTGTAAGTATTTCACTATCATTGCCATCTGACATCTTGCCCTGTTGGTTCCTGTCCCCCCTCCCCAGTTCACCACACTGGTGGGTACCGGCAGCCTTCAGAGAGGGGGGTGGGATTCAGCTGGGTCTCCCCCAGCCTGAAGCTGTCAGCCGTTGGCTGAGGTGCCTTAAAATTGTCTGCAAGATGCTGCTGCTTTTTATTTTCTATCCTGTGTAGCAAAGGGCTGTAAAACTTCATTATTGTAGGTCTGATAACTTCAGCTAATTCAATGTTAATTGAGCAGTTCAGGGCCAGTTTCATTTAACTGTTGGTTTTCTGTCTCTTTCAGATTAACGTCCACCCTGACGTTGCTAAGTAAGAGACTGAACTGTTACAAAATCACGCTGGAATGTCTGCCAAAAAACGTGGATTTCTATAAGAAGTTTGGTTATTTGGTATCTGAAGAAAACTATATGTTTCAACGGTTCTTTAATTAAGAACTTCTACTCACCTTTTTTTTTAATTTTTTTTTTTTAAAGACTGTTGGTGGAGGAGCTTGTGCTACAAACATTCTCTTCGTGGAAAATTTCTATAGTTTGTTGCTGCAGATATAATGATCCCTATAAATAATGAACATCAAATGTGTAAATCCTACAAAAAAAAAATTACTGACATTTTAGAATGGTCCTTTGGGTTAGGAAATAAGCTCTTAGAACTAATTTTTACTACTGTTCAGTCAAAGTAAAGTATTTCTTTGTTCTAGCTGAGTTCCAAAGGACTCTTGTTCAAGGGATGGTTTTTAACCAAAGGTCTATATTTTTTATCTCAAATTTTTTCTTGCATTGTATTTTTCTAAAGGTTTGTGCTTCTTTTTCTCGGTGGCCCCAAGTGCAGCTGCCGGGGTTGTTCTGGCTGTACTTGGCAGAGGGAGGACGTGGCTGAGGGTAGGGACAAGTGTTTCTCTTGTGCAGGATTTAGTGACACAGAAGGGGTTGGTTGTCGTGTCCTTTCTCCCTGAACTTCTGCTGATATTCCTGTAGCTAAACTTTTAGACAGGCACTATTTTAAACCCAATTTGGTACTGTTTGTGCGGGTAGGGGAGGATCCTAAAGCCCAGTCTGAAAACAGACGTGTACTTCTCACTGCAGGGGTCCTGCACTTTAGCTGATAACTTTGTTTTCAGGATAATAATGACATGTTTTTCTGACTAACCCCCGATGGTTTGCCACGGGGAGAAGGTAAGGGGGAAACCTCAAACCAGCAGGGAGTGTTGCTGCTTTGGAGCATCCCCTCTCCTTAGAAGACTGGATAATTGATTTGAGCACTTTTGCCAGTGATGGCAAGCAAATAATATACAAACCCCTGGTTTCAACAGTAGTGTTTTGTGCTAAGGGAGTGAGAAACCCCACGTCTGTGAACAGGGCATTATAGATACGCGAAGGTTCCTACAGAACAACCAGTTTTGTTTGTGAACAGTTGGGCCTTACAAAATGTTCTTTCTTTGTGGTGTGGAGAGCTACTTTAAGCTGTGGTGGGGGTTCTATTTAATGTTCCTGATGGTACTCCACTCAATATAGTGTTCCCTTGGTGATGTCTGGTTTATTTATTGATTATTTTTTTAAAAAAAATCTTTGTTTAAGCTGAATAAATGAAGACTGCCAACTGTGTCTGGTCTGCTTTTCATAGTGCAGTAGGTATCCAGAGTGAAGGTGTACCTGTTGTCTTTCAGAACAGGTCAATACTTCCTCTAAATACCTTTGCTTTCCTTTCCCTGGCCTGGAGAGAACACTTCTTGAGATTCCCTACTGATTTTAAGGAAATTCTCAGCTTTTTCGGGTGGTTTTCACCCATTTTCTTAGAGCACTGTAAAGCTAATTAATTAGGTTGAAAGTTTGGGTTTATGGCTGCAGGACAATGGCTCTGCTGGGTGGAATCTGGCTGATCTGCATGAAGAGCTCATGTTCTGTATGTTTTTTGGGTGGCAACTCTTTCCCCAATGAGGAGGAGATCTCCAGCTCCTTCCCTAGAGCTGGAAAAGGAACTTTAGCTCCAGATCTCCAAAGATCTGGGTCCTCCAGTTTTGTGTCTAAATCTGGGAAAGGGAGAAGGCCACAGTGAGGGACCTCTGCTGCTAATTACCACCCCAAAAAGCACTCAGTAATTGAAATACCTACTGGCAGTGAGCTAAATGAGACAGGCATCAAGAAGTTTTAAATAAAAGGCTTAATAATAGATACAAGAAGAAAACTAACCTCTAACTCCCTTAGGATGGGAGAGACTGTTTTGTGTGAGGCAGCAGATGGAACAGAATGACTGTATACCCCAAAAAAAAAAAAAAAAAGGTGGAAAATCCTTAAGATTTCCTCCTCTTCCTCAGGTGTCACCCCCATCTGTTCCAACAACATGTGGGAGTTGTACCTTGCTGTGTGTGCTCAAGGCGGGTTGGTCAGCTCCCCTTGAATACACCCAGTAAGGCCCAACTCCCACAGAGCAAAGCAGCTTTGCTGGTTTGATTCCTGCCTTCACATCTGGTGACCTCTGCCCCCAGATGTGCTATTCGGGATCATACAGGCACACTCAACCTACTAAATCAACCTATAACTAATTTAACAAGAATTCAGTCTTGATGTGTCTAAAATTGGGAGCTGTCCTCTGGCTTCATTCAGCATGTGATTATTTTATTTAATAATTAATCAGCGCTCTGTTCAAGTTGAACTTGAATAAAACAAGCAGAGAATTTTAGAGCAGTATTTTCTCTTAAATTGGTCTCAAGAGCATCCTTCTCAAAATACTCCAGTATATAATGAGGCAAAGAGTTATATACTTTAAAAAACTTAAATACTGCTTCGGTCCCCGCTGTTGCTCCATTTCTACAAGCACAACCCATAATATATACTGAAAACAAGGTGAGTTTTAGCAAATTTTCTTTACTAAAGTCTCTTGTTATAAATTACACAAATAACTTTATAAACAAATCCCCCCCCCCAGCTTGCATTTTGTTTAAAGTAATAACTTTATATCATACAAATAAAGAAATTTCAAGTATGAAAAGTGCATTATTGCAATAATACCTCTTTGCAAGTCCAAAAAATCTTGGTTTAGAATAAAACTGTAAAGTGTAAAAAAGGAGTAAAACAATCAGTGCCATCTATTCATTCAAGAAGTCCAACATCTTCAAAAAGATGCTTAGTGTGTTGCAGAGGCAGATTTACATCTGAAAGCAACATGTAATTGAAAAGAAGCTCTGTATGCCTGTGTGTGTTTTCATCATTTTGCATTTTAGGTCTTTTTTTTTTTGTGTTTTTTTCCCCCCCTCCCCCCCCAAGTTTTCTTCACCTTTCTTGGCAGGAATTCCCCAATACCAACTCTGCTGTCCTGGGGGATCATCTGTTCTGTGCCGCCGCCGCTTGCGTGCTTCCGAGTTCTTCATCCTCCTCGTGCGTTCGCTTTAAACTGCCTGCAAAAGGCAAGAGGAAGGAGGACACCTCTGAGAAGACCAGCTCCAACACCACCCTTTGAAGACACTCAGCTTTTGGGCAGTCAGTTCTGACACCACTTTTCTTCCCTCAACGTTTCTCCACATGAAGGAGAACTTTCCTACAACCCACCATGTTTTGCCCTCCCTTCACATCTCTCCCCAAACTCCATTTTCCCTCACCCTTAGCAGGGGTTGCTACTGGGACACCTCTATATGATTAAGGTAACATTTTTCATGTGCCCAAATCTCCTGTTATCTGTTCTAAGGCACAGCAAAGCTTTTTTGCCAGAGGAATTGCCTTAAGAGCAGTGATTATGTCACGAATATTGGTTGCTTTCAGCCCATCACCCTTGATTCCTCTAAGGAACTCGGGGCCTTTCTCCAGTATCTCCTTCCACCACAGGAAAGTTCAACCATAGGAGAACAGAATATTTAGGTACTGCAGACTAGAGTTTGAGGGTGTCCTGCAGCCATCTCCTTCCCGAGATTCACTGTGGCTGAGGGTGCAAAAGGCACCTCAGGACAGCAGGGAGGGAAGAGAGGAGGCATCACACACAACAGCAGAGGCTTCTGACCTGTAGTTCCAGGTGGAACCGAGAGGGATCTCTCCAGCTGCAGTGGTGACATCATCTGGATGGTTAGTTTTGCTAGATAGATGGCTTCATATTCCTGAAAAAGTGTAATAATGCATATTGCTATTAATTCTTTGCAAGAATGAGAAGCACTAATTCAGAGAGTTCACTAGGGCAGACTAGAGAGGATCTTAAGCAAGGTGAGGATTTGAGAGGAGGGGAGTTCTTTGTTGCTTTGATGTGTATCATGGAATGGTTTGGGTTGGAAGGGACCTTAGAGATCATC
>BJBW01008035.1:27507-43421 GCA_004320125.1 Scolopax mira
CCTGGGCCAGGCTCTCACCACCCTCACAGTAAAGAATTTCTTTTAGTATCTAATCTAAATCTCCCCTCTTCCAATTTAAAACCAAATGACAATAACCATCAGGAAGACAGAGCAAAAGAAAGGTTAAAGCCATTTCTTGTCATCTTTTAAGGAAGAGAGTAAACTTTCATTAAAAAATTCTATGAGAATGTTTAGAGAAGTCACTGTTTTCCCCAGCAGCCAATTCAGACAGAGAAATGACAAACTCAGAACTCAGTGGCTTCAGAGATTTGTTAGGAGGACAAATCGTAGACAGCTTTGAAGTTGTGTTGTAGTGACCTGTCATGATTTCAGGGCCACACAACTCCTCATGGGAGTGACTTTAAAAAAACACTACCTAAATTTAAGAGATATTCAATCATCTTGCTGCTGCTCACCTAAGTAATAGCAGAGACACTACAGATCTGGTTCAACCTCACAGAATCACATGGGATTGGAAGGGACCTCTGGAGATCATCTCCTCCAACCCCCTGCCAAAGCAGAGGAACGTGTCCAGGTGGGGTTGGAATGTCTCCAGAGAAGGAGACCCCACCACCTCTCNNCTCACAGGAAAGAAGTTCCTCCTCATGTTTAGATGGAGCTTCTTATTGTCAAATTTGTGCCCGTTACCCCTTCCCTGTACAGGCACCACTGAAAAAAGACCAGCCCCATCCTCTTGATACCCACCCTTTAAGTATTTATAGGCATTGATCAGATGCCCCCTCAGCCTTCTCCAGACTAAAAAGACCCAAGTCCCTCAGCTTTTCCTTATAAGAAAAATGCTTCAGCCCCCCAAAGCCTGATGGTTGCCCTACATTCCCCCAACAGACTCCTGGGTTATGATAAAGCCATTTCCTGACACTGCTGTTTGCTGGTGTGAATGTCATCACCTACAAATGCAAGTGTCAAGAGGCGTCACTGCTCTGTGCCACACACTTCCCTTAACCACCAATTAAGCCGTTTCTGAGCCTCTTAATCACTGCACAAACCAGGATATTTTTATTTCTTCTCCATTCCTGGTTTGCTTTGTCTAAAGCTTAAGCCTACTGAATGAGGGTACCCATCCACCTTCCCCCCAAGCTCTACTACTTACACAGTAAATGTTAAACCTAAGTAGAAACAGATGCTTTACAGGAAGGTGATTCATCAACTGGTTTTTGAATCATGACCAAAAAAAAAGTCACCTGAAGTTGATGGACAAATCCAGCATTAGGATTAATACAGAATCTTCTTTCTTGAACATACGTAAATGCGTCCCTTAAAAAGAGAAGGAGAGAGAAAATGCTTCAGTGGAAAACAGACAACAAAAGTCTGTGGTTTTTATAATCTTCCTTCTGTTTATCAGTTCTTAGAAAATATACCACTAAACGCTCCTCAGAACGGGTTGGTGTAACTGAAATTTGGGCAAAGTAGGAAGCAGTAGTTGTAAATACTATTTGCCCTCCTCTGCACCACTCAGAACAGCATCTTAGGGCCTCCCCTGGAGTTTTCCACAGGCTGATACCCTGTTCCTAGGAGCAGGGGGTACCTACTCCTCCTTTAAGGAGGGATGTAAACACACTGCAATGAAATGGGACACTCTGGCCATGTACAGCCTTCACTCAACCTCAGTGGGTAACAACGACTTGTGCCTCAACACACAACTGTTTATGATGCCTCCGAAATTATTATTCATCACTTGAATTAAAAAATGAGTACCTAGAGACATATCAGGCCAATTTTCTGTACTAAAGTACTCTCTCTCTTTGGCCCACGCTCTGTTCTTACCTGTACTTCACCCCAAACGTTTCCATTATGTACGCAATAACTAAGGCAGCACTGAAAAGAAACAAACAAAAAAATAAGTAAAGTATATTTCCATAACCTAAAAAAAAGATTAATACGCAGGATGGATGGTTTCCTACCTTCTAGATATCCCTGCATTCCCATGGACAAGAACTTTTCCTGAGAAGGAGAAAAAAACCAAGCAAAACCAACAATACTTGGATAGACTGAAGTCTTTGAAATTTCAGCTGCATTATTGTTATGGAGAACTACAGAGTAGCAAGGTACCTCCTAAGAATAACCAGTGTGTCTTACTTCACCCTAGATAACTAATTACACTCTGCTCATTACTGTGCCGTGATAGAGAGGCACAAGTTCCTGCTTCTGTGAGGATTTTGAGTAACAGAATCAGCATTTCAGGACCACAATGCAGATTTAAGGCCCTACTCTAAAGAGGGGACAAAAAAACCTCACACACAGAACACAGTTGTGTTTGAACTGAAGAAAAAAAAAAAAACAACCCACAAACAAACAACAAAACAGTTACACAAAGAGGTTTGTTTTCCAGTCAGAGGCAAAAGGAAAGAACACTTTGCTCTGAACTTGTATAATATAGTTCAAGTCAAGCACAATAAAACCCCGAATTTAAGAAAATGTCATACTTAAGAGCCTCTAAGTTAGTTTTAAAGCTTTAATGACAATGTATTAGTAAATAGAGAAAAAAGTTAGTATGATTTTACCTCCACTTTGTAAACTTCCATCAATAAATTCTTTAGTCTAAAAAGAAAAAAATTACAAGAGTCAAAATTTCAGATTATTTTCTATGTCACTGCTACCTGCATTTAAATTTGGTAGCATTTTTGTACTAGATTTTTATATACAGTGACAATAATGCACTCTGGTTATACACACTTAGACATTACTTCAACTGGACATTTATATTCCTTTTGTACTTCTAACTATCCATAAAAATCAGTGAAAAACTAGCAGGAAGTTAGAAATGCATAAAAACCCACTATGTGTGCCTAAATAATTTATTGCAGGGAAAACTCAGACTAGACTCTTAAAAATTCACCCAACACAGAGCTATTTAGGTGTCAGTAACTGTTGAGGTTTGCAGAGGATCTTGTTTGACCAAATTGCATCATATTTTAGAAAAGCTGCAAGTTATCAACTGTTTTGGTGCCTTGTTCTGCAAAACCATGACCAACTCTACCCTGTGCAGGGAAACCAGAAGAGCTTTTTGATGGGGCTTTGGGGATTTTTAGGAGTGGGGGAACAAAATGCTTTTGATCTGGTGCAAACAAACCTAAAATCAAGATCCAAAACCATAGCTTGAAACTAAGTTAATAGTTTATTCTATTTCCAAAGATCAATATGTAATGAGTACTGTTTAACTTCAAATTATTTTAATTCCTCTACAATAAACACATTTCAAGATGCTGTAACACTTAGTTACCCCAACTAGTTACTATTTTCTGTGGTATTTATTTTAGTATTTGATACAAGAGATGTAAATACTCTTGGGCTCAACAAAGAAGTTTCCTACAGGCCAAGTTCTCCAGTATTTCCCCATGACCCAATTTCTTTGAGACCAATATCTTTTTTTTTTTTTTTGAGAACATAATAAAATACAGGTCTTACAACTCTGCCTCATTTCTATACTTGTAAAAGGAGTTAATTACCCTTACTAAAGCAGCAATCATAAGGTCATGTAAGAGTTCATAGCCCTTCCTGGATGTGAAACTGGTATCTGTTAGTTCAGAAAACTTACTGGGCAAACTCCTTTCCCAAACCATTCCCATTGACACACAAATACTTACCATAGGAAAAAATCGTATTATATTCTCAACTGGATTATCTGCAATATCCAAGACTAAATACCTACAAAGAAAACAGCTGCTGTGAGTAGAAAATAGCACCGAGTTGCTGCCAGCTGTACACGTGCAGCTGATTCAACCCCACTGTAACCCCCTGACCTACAGAAGGAAGCCAGCACCACCCTCCTGCCTTCACTCTCTGGTCTGAGCTCTATAAATTTTACAGTCAAGGAACCTCTGGAGCTGCCCTTATGAAAAAGCAAGTGAGGAACCTTCTCCACTATCACAAAATCACCTCTCGGAGTGGAAGAGATTCACAAGTGCTTTGCTACAGGTGACTCAACTTTCAAAGCACTGTACTAGGTACCCAACTTTTTTCTGAGGTACGTATTCTGATTAAGTTACCTCAAATGCTTTATTAGCAGGACGAATTCTACTAAGAACTAACAACTTTAGAACTGAGGACAGTTACTGCTAATTGATGGATAATTCTAATTTGCAGATTTGTCTATGTCTAGAGTCCAACAGGTCGAATAAAGTTTGGATTTAAAAGTCTTCCTACATCTTAGAACATTTTTCAAATAGTCTCTACAACACAAAAACATTTGGAAAGAACACTAACATGAAAAAAACTCATTAATACAGAATAAGGTGCTTAAAAGGAAGACTTTTCATTGTTTACAGGTCTGCGTGTTAGGATCATTTCTCACCTAAATAACTGTTGGAAGTTTGGTTTAATAAAATTTGCTTCAATGTTTTGCCGTATGCATATCACATGGGTTATTCCATGTTTCTGAAGTATAGGTAGCTGTGGAAAAAGAAAACAAACAGGAGGGGTTTTGGTTGGTTTTTTTCTTTAAATTACTGAATCCAGCTATTGCACAGTAATAAAAACTTTACTTAAATACACAATAGGGCTGTATCACGTTCTCAGGGAAAAGCAGAGGTAGTTTTCTAATATTCAAAGCACAGCATTTTTATCTTTCAAAAAGACAAAACCACAGCCATTAGGAGCTGCAAAAAAAAAAAAAAAAGCATTCTTAACCATGATAAAAAGAACAGGCAGCGCAGGCAGCACTCAATGAACTCATTTGTCTCTGCCCACCTTTCAATTTTGCCTGAAATGACAAGTCCCTGCAGGATGAAGTAATTCTCAGGTAGTGTTGGGCTCTTGCTCAAATCACATCAAAGAATTTATTTAATCGGGGCTCTTTTTTCATTTTTCTCCTGAAGTAACCCTTTAGCTCACAACATTGTTACAGAAAATGCAGACGCCAGCCCCAGCCTGATAATTCTACAGGCTAAAAGGTCCATCCCATAAATGCACCATTATTACTTCTAGTCTGGCATCGTTCACGGTCCGGTTCAGGATTGCAGCCAACTTTACACCTATAGAGATAACGCTTGAATATATCACCACAGGAACAAATTGCCACACAAAAAGTTTCCTCATGAGACACTATTTGGAAAAATCATACCTTGCTTTTCATAGCCGAAGAATATGGGCCTAAAAATAACCCAGGTAAAATTTCCTAGGGGACAGAAAAAACAGACATTTAATACCAACTCAAAATTATTTGAAATAACACGTTGCACTCAACTCAAACTATGGGCATGGAAACAATTTACATATTAGTGAAAAACATGTTATCAAGTGTCATTTGTAACAGGACAAGAGGAAAAAAAAATTGGTTTGGCAACATAAAAGAAATATGATCTTTATGGAGGAGATCTTGTTTTGGAACAGGAATCAAGTCCTTTATGTGGACTAAGTTCCAGTTTGATTACTACATCTTACCCAACCCCAGATCAAATGAAAGGAACTCTAACTTTGTATATTAATTCCAAATCACTCTCTTGGAAAAAGCTACACACAGGGTAAGGCTTCTAGCTTTGTGCTAGTAACAGGAAAATACCAGTTTTTAACCATTTATCTCCCCACTGATAAAGACATGTGAGTCTGTAGATCTTAACTTGTGCAAAGATTTGGCTGACACTGTGGTAGGAAAATTTTAATTGTCCATCCTATTTAAGAACACTTTTTTCCAACCAAATTTAAGTTAAAAAGCAAAGCTGCAATACATTTTTAGTATCTTTTCCTAAAAACGTTCACAAAGACAATGTGGGCATTTTGAAGAAAAAGACAAAATTATTTTTTTAAACTTTTTTTTTTTTTTTTTTAGTATATGCACAGCAGAGATCCAAGCACACCTGCACCCTAATGGGCAATTCTCACACGTCTCCCTCCGTGCTCCCTGACACCTCACCCCTGAGACTGATTTTGATACCAGCTCCTTTATAGGGCACTTTCATTTACCATTTGAGTCAAAACCTTTGGTGCATTCAGTAAGAAAAAGGAAGTGTCATACCTGCATCTCTCTCCTCATGGGATAGGTCCAATCCTCAAAAAGAAAATAAAAAAATTATTACATACAGACACACAAAGGGAAAAACACATTCAGGCAGAGATCTGTCTGTCCATGTGACATAAAAGAATTAAAATCTGTTTTCTGCAGACTGTATAAACTGTGCAACAGGCACGTTGCTTACGCTCAGTGCTAACCCTCCACGTGGAGACCAGTAACACTCAAGTGCAAGAAACACTACTGTGAAAGCTTATATGAGAAGCCTCAAGGACTCTATCATGATTCTATGACTCTACATCATCAGTGATGAAGCTTGTGCAGAACAACCAGTGTGTTGTACATCCACATCTCAGCTTTCTGCTTAGAAACTTCCCTCTAGAGTGGAGAAGTTAAAAAAAAAAAAGGAAAAAAGCTTGAGGATGTTCTGTACTAGCCACAGAAGCAAAAATAATATAATTCCTACAAAAACCCCAGAAGATAACAAGTATAGTAGGCAAAATCCATATTACCTCACTTAATATATTCAAACCAACTTTATTTTGAATATTCAGGATTTAGCTTTAACAATTGTAGAAATTTATGTTCTCCATGGACACAGCAAGCTGTTAACCTCCACTCTTTCCATCCTAGATGGTTACAGAGGGAAGATCCTTGCACAACAAACAAGGACAGGATATTCCACCTCTGTTAACTCACCACTACCACGTCACATCTTTCCACAGAATCTCAGACCCATGAGTTTGTGAGGGTTCACCAGTGGGGAACCAGCCCTTTCCAGCTGGCTATTTACTATCATCCAACTCTATCTATCACAACTGTCCAGAACAAATGCCAGGATCAACATTTTCATCCTTTGCTCCATTTTACAGAAGTGCCAAAGCTGAACAGAAAAAAAAATGTTCAGGCAGACTCTATTCCTGTCTTTCCTGCTCTACAACTCCCACCATCCTCTATTAACAGACTCTTACTCATTTCTGACCCTCACACACGAAGGAGTTGTAGCTGAGATCACAGTTACCAGCTGGAGGAAAAAAAAAAAAAAAAGAAATATTCAAACATATCATATCAAATAGACTGCATACATTTATTTATTTACATAACTTTGTTGGTTGATACACACACACACCAGCAGCTAAGAAAAAAACTTTGCCATATGTCGTTCTTGTTGATGTTCCAATCTCCTCAAAATTATGATAAAGTTAGAATCTAAATATTCTACTTCATGATTACACCAAGAAACATCCAAGACACTAAACCTTATCACCTGCAGCTGTACCAGTAGCATCAATTTCATATTAATACTCTTTTTTTCCTAAGATACACAAGAAAAATTCAGTTCTTCTTCCAGACACAGTGAGGTTTTGCCAGCCCTTAGTGTGGAATTAGCCCTTCGTGGAATTAGAAAGGATTTTAGTATCAATAAAATTTTTGTGGAAACCACTTGAATTGAATCTGGGACAGCATTTCTGAGAAAGCAAACATTAAGCCACTCAATTCTTTGAATACTACCAAAAATGGAAGTGCAAATACTGAATAAAATGCACTGAAATGGTCTTCACTAAAGACACAGAGAGGCAGTTATTTCTGCACGTTCCAGTTGTAATAATAAAAGCGCCTGGTAGTAGAAAGTAGAAACCTTGTGGCAAAAGGATGATATTTACAGAACTGTATCCTTTGAAGGTTGACCAAAGAGTGTTTTGGCATAATCCTGTTGTCTCACTGTGTATATGAAAGCATAATTCACTCAAAAAGCAAGAAAACCCCAGTTTTGTCCAAGCATAAAAATAATATTATGAGTTCTGAAAAGCTTAAGCCTTACTCCAGGAATATAGAAATGCTTAAGTGGGTTTATTGCTCCGTTTATATACTTGTAGAATTCAAAAGTCTTAATCTGGAGCATAAATACAAATTCATCAGTACTTTGGCCAAGGGGGACTTAACAATACGTTATAAATTCTGATACATTTCCAATGTATCAGAAGCAGGAAATTGTGTTAGTCCCAACAGCTGTAAACTGTGCAAAACGAGTAGGCAAAAACGTAGCAATATACAATCCAAAGGAAACCAAAACCCAAAAGACAACAGATGCCACAGATGTTCTGAACAAGAGGAAAAATGTCAGTGTTGGCTCCAGACAATGTTCTCCAAGAAGCCAAAAAGGCACTGTTTCCAGTGGGATTTAGTCTGCAAAGTAAATATGTGAAAAATGATGTATAAAGAAAGTATTTAATCTGAGGCAATGACGCAAACTACTGAAAGAGTTATTCTGGTGATATCCTTACAGCCCTTCAAGGCTTTTAAAACTAACAATGTCAGATTATTCAAATGTTTTACAAAATGGTTAAAAAATAAATAAAATCTATTATTGTAGACTGAACCCATGAGACAAACATGTCTCATTTTAAGGAATTAATTCATCAACCATGTTTTCCACTATGTTTGAAGGATTCAGCAGACAAATAATAACTGAAAGTTTTTCTTTCTAATCAGACCAAACACAAGAATTTTGCTAAGAAAAGGACTGCTGATGCTAGAGTTGGACAGAAGAACAGCACTCCTTGCTGCTAAGCGTTCAGTAGGTTCTGCAGAAGAAGTGACCTTCAATACTCACAGGATAAGGAGAAGGAATGCAACCCCAGCCCAACCCCAAAATTTTAAAGAGAAGCCACTCGCTCACCTCCGACAGATCTTCCCAAACGAGACTGTGATGATTCACTGACAGGCAAGTTTAAAAGACAGCTCAGCTGTTTTGCTGAGGGTGTTCACAGCACGTATCTGCTGGGTTTGGAATTCTATGGACTATCCAAGCACTTTAACTACTGTCCCAGAATGAAGCCATGACAAAGAGAAAAGGGAATAAAGCACGTTTCAAAGCTCTCACTCCCCAACCTACAGCCAACCTCTAGCTGAAATAAGTTGAAGATATGACTGAATAGGCAAGATTTGTCTATGCTATAAAAAGCTTGTTGGTAACCAATATGCAAACTACATCAGGAGTTACTCTGCCAACCCTTACAGTTATTTTTGTTAATATTTTGCCATAGCTATGGCAAATAGCTCCTCTTTAGAAGAGCAGCTTCGTGGCAAAAATCCTGACACATGCAAATGCACGTACATGGGGACTTTTTCCTGACAGAGTGCCTTTGGCTAGGACTTAATATAAAAATCACATTATCAATTTTAAAATTAATTTAACAGCCCTGACATCGAGACTTGTCTATGCTCAAAAGCAAAGACTGTGGTTTTTAAACACAGCATCGCAATGTACCTTATGCAATCTGCATATACCTCACCAGAAGAAATGCAGTGAAATGGATATAGGTGGCATCACTTAACTAGTCCCTAACCCAGAGCTTAAGTCTGAAGACCCATCTAATTTTCACATATAATAGGTAAATCCCAGTCATCTCTGCTGAAGCTCAGCTTTGGTTAAAAGGCAACCCACAGTAGAGCACTTCCATTATTATGGGTAAAACTGCTGCTGCCTTATAATTAGTAGAGCCTGCAAACCACAACTACTCTAGATGAAGGAAGAGGCTCTCAAAGGTGCTGAAAAAAAAAAAATCAATAAAATCAGTAAGTTTAAAGAAGCATCTCTCCTAGGCCTCTAGGAGCTGCTCCTTATGTGCCCAGCATCACTGGGCACGAGCTTTTCAAAGAGCTACACAGGACACCCAGTAAAACCTTCCTGACCACTGCAAGCTTCTGACCCTTTCCCAACACTCAGACAGCCCTTTGCTGTTGATTAATAGCCTCCTTTACCTCCCCATACAGATTTCTCTTTCCATTGCAATCCATCACGGCAAGACTTCTGCCTGATCGATTGCTCCTTGTGTACCTTAAAAATCCAGGGATGTCAGAATCCTCCTGCCTAAATTTGTTTCCCTGCCTAGTGGAATATTCATATAAGCTTTACCATTCAAAAGTCTCTCCTCCAACCCTGGTACTACATTATCCCCCAAGCTGTGAAATCAAAGCTGAAGACAACTGTCAGGGCAGCAACAGCCACACATTCTGCTGACCTGCTTCAGTTCCTTCATCTGCTCTACCCAACTGATCTCTTGGCTGCAAATTTGTACCTCTCTGTAGAGAAAATTCAAATTACAGCTAAACAGTGTTGTATTATCACCCCTCCTTAGCAGGGTACAACTCAGATTGTGGATGGGTCCTGATCCCTTAAAGACTACCTTGAAAAAAAAGCTTTATGCTTAGTACTAAGGCAGTTTTAAGTCTAATTTAAAGAACAAAGTGAGATCACAGCTTGTTTTTGAAAGTATTTTAGATAATATTTTGAAAAAAAAAAACCTCCCAGCTGATACAGTCCCAACAAAAAGGGGAAGGTTGAAGACTTGTACAAAATTAAAGTTACATCAATGGACTTTGTAAAATGGAACAAACGATTGTAAAAAGAAATTATGAAATAGTAAAGGAGTAGTAAAGCATACTCGTTTGCCATTTTTTAACAAGAAAACAGACAAATTAAGTACTCCAAACAATTTCAAGAAGAATATTTGCCTATTACTGAAAGCTACCATGTCTGTCACTGTGAAGCACACTGCTTTAAGGCACTCAAAGTTAGCTACAAAGACTGCATCTTCAGTTTTGGTCATGCTTCACGCTCTCAGACAGAGTTATTCCAGGGAAAAGCTGAGTGTTTGGTTTTCTTAATCCATGTATAAATATATTTCAGGTAGAAGCCCTAGAGTGAGTATATAAAATTAAAAATTCCACCCACTCTTTTTGTTCACTCAAGATGTGGAGAGCAGAGCTATAAAGAAGGGCTGAGGAAGGCTTTAACAGTCCCAATAACCCAAAGCAGCAGCTGGTTAAAGGGTGAGGTTACACACTCCCACGCCTGCACGGTTGTTTTATCCTATGGTCACCTATAGGAAACTATAACGTCCACAAACTAACAGCTTTTTTAGCAAAGCTGGTTGTCTACCCAGTAAGCTCTTTGCTTCAGGTCACCACAGGTCAGATAAGCATCAGGACAAAAGTGGTGACAACGCTGGACGGGTAAAGCCACTTTTAAGCCAAGCCAGCCATTAGATGGGCTCTGCTGTGAGGGCAAGTTCCCCCCTCATTCACAGGCCCCACTTTGGTCAGGCTCAACAACAGTAAACAAGGGCTGGGGAGCAGCATCTCACAGGGTTTGCTGTGTATTTGTAAACAGACAGTGGGATGTCCTCATCCTACAGACGTTTTTGCTTTGGCAAACATAAAGGAGTAGGAAAGCAGGAAGGTGGAGAGAAAAAACAATAGCAGGTGGGAATGGCAGAGCACACAGAGGAAGGAAGAGGAGTACAACAGGAAAATAAAGGTTATTTTGGCAGAGACAAGCCACAGAAAAGGGCAAGAGGTAGGCGAAGGCAACTAAAGGGAAAGGAGAAACATAACACAGATAAAAAACTAATGTTTCTTATTTGTCCCGTTTTGTAACATTAGTCCAAAACCTCTACTAGGTTGTTAACTAGCAATTAGCCCACAGGATCATCAGCACTGGCTTTCATTAAAGCACAGTAAAGGAGTAAAGGCAGAATTCTTCAGCTTACACAAAGCACAACGTCAAATGGCAGGGCTGCCACACTTTCTGTATTATTTTCTTTTTAAACACACATGCAGAGAAGCTGAGACTCATCTGAATTTTTTCCAGTAGTATTTCTCCCGCATTCACCCCACGGCAATTCTACCCACTACAATAATAGGGCTTGATGATTCACTTTTACAAAAAAATCTGTAGAATGAGCACAAAAGAACAAGTTTTACCGGTAAAGGAAAAATTGCAGTGAGATTACTATTACAATTGTTTATAATGGTGCAAGTATGCAATTTTTCATGCTTTTTAAATTCTTTTTTTAATTTTAATTACAGCCCAGTGAGTTGGGCTATACTGAGACAGTCAAGGACTGGCTAGGTCTCTTCACAATCCTCTTCAGATGAAAAAAAAAAACCCTCTTTTTCTACAAATTCCTCCAGTTGTGAGCCACCTCCAGGTCTGCGTGGATGCCTGGAACCTCTTTCCCAGGGATAGTATCCCACGGAGTTAGGATCAAAATCTGTCACCTGATAGCATTTAGCATTTGTTTTAAACTTCTCTTGTTCCGTTACATTGACAGATAAAATAAAGATAATAACCCAGGCTTTCAACGTATATTAAAGAGTCTGCAGAGAAAGGGAATCCCTATGTTTAAGGGGGTTATTTGTGTTTCCTATTAAAAGTAATACTTTCAAAGTTTAAGAAATTTGTTCTCCCTTTAGATGGACTGCATTAACTGCACAGTTTAAAAAAAGCAGTCAAAAATACATTAGCATTTTAGACTAAATATAGCTGGCAAGAAATGTAAATTTCTTCCAAAAACCATGTGTTAAAGAGAGCCCAGTTTTTACATGAAGAATAAAAAGGCAAATGTGACTGCTTAGTTAATAAGCTGATAGTTCCACTACAAAACCCTAAAAAAAATTAATAACTAAATACAATATGAATACTAGTTTACACAGCCTGCTCGCAAGCAAGTTTTAACAAAGAATTGAACTGGTAACTATTGCTATGTTCCCATTACATATATCCTAACACTTTAGCTGTTTCAAATTTCATGGGAAAATAATTTTCATTAAATTCCTTGAATTATTCCAGTCCTTATTTACCATCGTTCCAAAAGATGGTAAGATCTCTCAGTACCAATATTAACCTGACCCTTTTTTAGTAGGTCTTTAGCTATATGTGCTTATACTGGAGAAAGAAAAAACTCAGCACTTCTCAAATTGAAGGAAGTTTGAGACCTCAACTTGGAAAATGTGCCAATTTTAGAAACAGACATAAATCTGAGCTTAGAAATTGTTTCCATGCCATGCATGATCACTATTACAAATAAGACTTTGACATATTCACTATCACCAAACTGTAAAAGAACATGTAGAGTTTACAGATGTTCACAGCCTCTACCAGAAAAGCCGTGCAAGAATGACGAGTTACGTGTTGAATATCCAAAACTTCTATGTAGAAAATGCTCAGATAACATAAGGAGCTGTAAAAAAGGAGTTGAGCTTTTAACTCTCATAGATTCACCGGTGAAAGATGGAAGCTGGTTTATCCTGACCATCATTAGCTCACCTTGAAGAACTGGACAATTCACCCCAGCCAGGGAACCAGAGTGGACCAGAGGAAGCACCACCAGCCAGCACTGGTGACACACACAGGGTGGCAGATGCTGGCAAATACCTGTCTGTGCTTGACCTCTAACAAACATTGTTTCACCACCTGAATGAATTCTAAATACACACTAACTGCAGGAAAAATAGAAGCGACACAAGGCACTAAAAGTACTCAAAAGAATAAAGTTCTGATCCATTAATTTTTGAGATGGTATCAGCCCAAGAACGCAAAGAAGGCAGAACTTGCTCCAGCTGATAAATATCACCAGCATTTCTTAACATTTCACAAGCTCCAAAAAGTACCAACAGCCAAATAGTTGAAAAATCCAGCAATGTGGAATACTGCATCCAGATCAGGGACATCGTAAACAATCTACAGGCCAGAAAACTGCCCTATTTGTCTCGAGTACATTTCTTCAGTCTGCCAAGTCAATCCAAGCACAGACTACTCTCACCCCCTCAGACAGCCTCGCCTGCTCTCTGACTTTTCCTTGTGCCAGCACTAGGGAGTGTGAAGTTGTGCAGTCAACCAGATCAGCTCACTGACTTGTCTTTTTTTTTTTTTTTTTTAATTCTTATTTAAGCTGTCACATGGTTACTAGTGTCAGCAGGGAGAAGGGAGCTGAGGGTTGGTAGTTTGATTGCCTTAAAACAGCCACAAAGTCACACTTACTCTGGAGCAGCCTATATCTGGAAGTAAACTAGGGATTCCCCAAGATTTCTCTCTTCCACTTCCCTCCCAATATCTTGAAATCAAATGTACCAAGACAGCATTAAACCATACAGAACCAAATTCCTGAAATAATAGACAGTATTCCTTACTAAAGAGCCTCTTCACAACAACAAACAAGAGATGATCTTCAGCTTTACATAAATAACTACCTCTTGTAGGCAGAATGATTTTAGTTTAATTAGTTTGCTTTTCCAAAGCATCTTCTTAAGGATTGGGCTGAAGGCCCAAGGATGAAGTCTCTTTTCCATTTCCACAAAACATAAGTATAGTGCATTTAGACTAAGTCAGGCACAAATGTAAGTTGATGAAAAAAATTACCTTACAGATTTTAAAAATAGTGCTTGGAATTCTCCACTATGGTCTTGCAGCGTGTGAAATTCTAACATTCTATACATTATACTATTGAGAGAAAGCACACGAAAACGGCAAACAATAAAATCCACTCCAAGGACACCGCATTATAATTTCAATTTTCATCAGCTCAGAGTTGCTCAACTGGCAGTGACCTCTGCTTTTAAAACTATTTCAACTGCACACTCCTTTTTAGCCAATCTAGTTATAAAAAGATTCAAAAAGCCATCCAGGCTAATTTATTTAGCCATTTTCAGATGTAACTGTAGATGATATGATCAGCTTCTCCAGAAAGAAAAGATATTTAAAAACAAACAAGTTATAAGCCTCAAAGAGTGGTATATAATTTGTGTTCAGATACCAACTCATTACAACTTTCTGAATGCAATCAAGGTGACTTGTAAATACCTCCATAGCTCTGAGGTGAAAAGGGTAGTAAATCTTAACAACAAAGCCAACAAAACCCCAACATGTTAAACTCTGCATTTCAGGTAACTTACCACAATAACAGCATCCAAGCATAACACCATTTAAACAAATAAATGTTGATCTTTATGAAATACGCAACAATCTATAGACCTCTGAGGAGCTCAGACACTGTCAACTCCCCGCATGAACGCTGTGACATTTTGCATTAAATATCTGACTATCAAAGCGGGATGCTCAGGGCTGTTTGTGACACATGGAAACACACCGCCAGTATCCAGGGTGAGAAGCTAAGCCAAGTTCAGAAATCAGACACCACGTTGACCCGACTCCTCTGACACCACGCGGGGTGCAGTTTAGTCTTAGCAGATATTGCCACCTGTCTTAGTTTGCAGAGAAGTCTTGGCTCATGAACACCATAAAAATGCCTCCCCAACAGAGTCACCAGAGCGCCAAATTGTTGCTTGAATGTCTAAGAGTTAGTAGGCACCAACTGTTTGGAAGGGGAGGAACGGGTACCTTGTTGCATGTACAAAAAGGAGCAAGCTAGCAACCAGCAGTAGATGGAGAACAGGACTGGGGACCATACAAAGAGGTAAGGAAAGCAAAAGGGTGACTAACAAGCAGGCCATGACATCCTGAAGCTGGTAAGAGGGGACACCAGGGACAGCAAACTAAAGGGGGTGGCCACCACCAGAAGGTAAAAAACCAGGCAAGATGAACGGGGCGGGGAGGGCTTCTGTGACAGCAGGCACCCTCTCTTCAGCAGGCCAGACTGGCTAACAGCCCCCAGAGCAGGCAGGCGGCCAGCGAGGCCCAGTGGGGCCCAGGGGAAAGGGGGGCAGAGGGGAGGACTGTCACCCTCAGAGCAAGAGCGACAGGGGCGAAGGGGGGACCCCGAGGAAGGCCTGCTCTCTCCTCAGACCCCTAGCCAGCTCCCCACCGCCGCTCACCTCAGAGTCCTCTTTGGCCTGCGGCAGCGCGGGGAAGGCCGGCTTGGCGAGCTCCATGGCCGGGGCGCCCTTACTTCAAGGCAGGACCGAGGCAGCGGTTATTTGGGCAGCGGGCCGGCGGGCTCCGGTTGGGCGGCAGAAGAAAAAGGAGGAGGAGGAGGTGGTGGTGGTGAAGAAGAAGAAGAAGAAGAAGAAGAAAGAGAAGGAGGAGGAGGAGGCGGTGGCGGCGCGCTCAGCCGCTCACACCCGGCCGCCATGCTGCTGCTGCTGCCGCCGCCGCCTCTTCCCTCCTCCTCCTCCTGCCGCCTCAGCGGCGGCCCCGCCCTCAACG
>BJBW01008035.1:43431-53743 GCA_004320125.1 Scolopax mira
CCCCCGCGCCCCCCCCGGCCCACCCCCCCCCCCCCCCCCCCCGCGCGCGCCGCCGCCGTTGAGGGCGGGGCCGCGCGCGCTCCCCCCTCACACAGCCCTGAGCCTCCCCCCCGCTTCACTCGCGCCCGTAGCTGCGCCCCGAATTCGTTAATTAACTCTTGGCCGGGCCCTAATTAACAACTTTTAAGGCCCCCCCCCCCCCCTCCTTCCCCGTCGCCTGGCTGTGGTGTGTCTTGTCCTCACACGCATTCCATTTTGGGGGGGGGGCGAATAGGGGGGCAGGCACTCGTTTCACCCACCAGCAGCAAGACGCCGCCCGCCATTTTGAAGCAAGCCCTCCCCAGCTCCACCCTTTGGGGGCAGAAAGTCATTTTTCCAGCGTTTTAAGGTTCCCCCAGCCCCACGCTCCGCTGGATTCTTAAGGTATCGCCCCAAACTATTGAAACATTTTACTCTCCTCCCTTGAGAAACCTTTGACAATCGTATTGCAGCCGTCATTCCCTCAGCACTGCCCTTTCCTTCCAGTGGAAGATGAAAAAAATCATCAAATGGACCTTAAAGACGATCGAGTTCCACCCCCTTGCCCTAGGCAGGGACACCACGAAAATATTGTTGCCCATCCTATTGTAACTCTTTTACACCTTATGATACCTGTTTCGTCTCACAGAGATGGGGAAAAAATACAACTACCGCCAAGACTGTCAGAGAGATGCTGTTCAGTGGCAAGGTCCCTGTTGAATCTACAGTTAATCTAATGGACTTGTCTCTCAGCTGACTCTGCCCAGAGTAATCCAATTAGGATAACTAGAAGTTATCAGAAGTACACAGTGCAGTGGGTGGAACTGATCAGAAAACAAAAATAAGGCCTATAACTAGGAATAACAACTTTTAAACATCAAACTGGTAGCAATTTCTCCACTCTGTAAACTGGCATTCACGACAGAGAAGACAGCAACCATTTAAAAAGACTTGTTGACTTCTTGCACTAATTAAATGTTAGCTCAGCTCTCAATCCTCCTCCCAGTAAATAGCACTTGTCCTTCCTCCATCCAAGGGTAGGGCTCCCGCCGGGTGGTATGTAAGGAACAGGACTCCAGTGTAATCTCCCCGCCAGAGAAAAGCTGTTCTTCAAATTCTGGAGACATAATTCAATCCTCTTCAAAAGTTACAGAGAAGGTACATGGAGATAAGCAGATTTAAACAAGTTTTATTCATAAACTGTTTGGGGGAAGGAAATTTAGTGATATAAAAAAAATGTCAAGAAACAAATTGACTTTTTAAAAGTCTAACCCATTCAGGCAACTGCTGAGAGAACACATCTCCACACATTTTACTTAACCTGGGCCGTAATGAATATTGTATTTGAGAATTGTACAGAAGAGACGTTTCTGTAGCCAACTTGCAACTAGCGTTACCAAATTACTAGCTACGTGTTACACAAACACCTTACGATAATAATCAAGAGGTACATTATTTCTCTCTTTTTATACATGAACCCAGTATGAGGGGTGCAGTCCATCACAAACGACAGGGTTAAATTTACACAGGTTTGTAGTCGAGCTTGGACTCCAGCTTCTTGGAATCGGCCACTTTTCTAACAGCTTTCATGAAGTCTTCCTGAACTACGAAGTCATGATCGGCACGGATTGCAAACATACCTGCAAAGAATGAGTCAGAGAGAGTAGGTTGGGTGTTATCTCACTAAGAAATATATAATTTGATTTAAACTACAAATGGGCAGTCACTGTGTTACTCAGCCTTTCCATGTCGGCAAAACCCTCAGCATATGAAGAATTTATAATGGAAAAAGCATAAAATAGTATTAATTCTCCAGTCACCAAGGTACTAAGAGACTAAGATTCTCTGCAAAAAGGACAACTTGTGGCTGTTTGGGGAATGTATCAAATTTTTCTGAAATAGTACAACAGATGTCACAATACTCAGCCAAACTCTGGTTCGGACCTGACAAGACTGTAACCTTAGAGGAAGGATGTAAACAATCAAGTCCTGCCTGACCATAAAGGAAGAAAGGAATATAAAAAAGTGAGTACCACTGAACAAGTGCTGTGTTAGCAAAACATTTTTCACCTCCCAATTTTAATCTAGTCACAGAAGTACTGGAGAAAACAGCTCAAACATTTAGCATTTACCAGGACTTAGCACATCAAAATTAAGAGTTAAGAAAATACCTGCTTCGGTGCAGACATTTCTCAAGTCTGCTCCGTTAAAGCCATCTGAAAGCTTCACAATTGCTTCATAATCTGGTCATAAAACACAAATGCCAATTAGAAATAAATTCCTGTTTCCATTACAGATGCCAAAGAAACACATACCCAGCTAACAAAGAAGCACTTTACCTGGATTTCAGTGCTAGTAGATAACTGGCCACTAGACTGACAAATTAGCTGAAATCAGCTACATTACCCCTTTCATTAAAAAAAAAAAGGTATAATATATAAATATAATATAAAAAAGGCAGCCATATTAATTAAACAGTTCCCAATGAAATCCCAAAGTTACCGATTCGAGGTTATAAGCATCAACATGAAAGGCAAGAAGAGCTACATCCAGGCAATGTTCTAATCATCATTTCAATGATGTAAAAAAAAACCCCAACCAATCCAACTAAAACCAGAAAACTTATCTCCAAGTGATCGTACCTCAGTCCCTTTGTGCTTGTAAAAACTCTACCTACTAAAGGCATTGAACATCTTGATATATTAAGCCTGATATTTTATGTGCATATATTTACTAAAAAGACTGGCTATGATTATCAATTTCTAAAAGACTTTTGTCTGTTGAGCCTCCAGCAAGTTCTGATTTATGCAATCCTGCTTATTAAAAAAAAAAAAAAAATCAACTTTCTGGGAAACTTTTCATTACAGAAGGTTAACTTTTGTAATTCAAAACATTTGAACTGAGAGTTTTTATCTTAAGAATCCCCCAAACCCTAGAGATTAGAAATTCTTCAACTTTAAGTCCATGTGGCACAATATGCTATAAACAACCCTCCCCATAATAGAAAAATAAAATAAATAAATAAGCAAGGGACTAATTGATGTCGAACATTGCAAAGTTTGCATGTTTAGAGTCATTAGTAGACTCCAGCTGGAGAATCTCACACTGGAGAGGGTTTGAATGCAAATTAGGGTTTTAATGCAATTTACACCCCACTTTGTGGTAAATTCTGGGCTTTCTTTGAGGATCTAAAATCCGAGGAGCAGAGTCTTCTCACATGGTGTTCAGAAATTAACCTAGTACCCATTTAACACCTCACCTTGCTAAATGGTGGCAGGGAATCCCCTGCTCTGCTTCCACTCCAGCGCCCCAAAATAGGGGGGAAAAAGCTCAAGTACTTCATCTCAGGTTCCCGATTTGCTTTGGAGCTTCTCTACCTCAGATTCTCATCGCGTGCATGTTTAAACCAATGTTGCTACTGAGAAAGGCAACCCTCATCCCTCTCCTGAGCTGCAGCTGTTTATGCAGCCAGATGGTGAAGGAGATCAGTTCCACCAGCCCCGTGTGGCCACACAGGCTGGGAACAAGCCCAGCCTTACTGAAATAAAAGGCAGCCAACGTCCTTTTAAAGGCAAATCACTATTACATTTTACTTGAGGAAAGCTCTGAAACTAAGACTCTGGGCAGCTTAGTCATTAAATGAACCTTCCCCGTTTCATCCAACGGATATTTCTCTCCCTTACGCCCTGGAGAGAGCTCTCTACACCAGTGACCAAAGCCAAGCTTTGTTTCAGACAACAGCTTTTCATAACCCCATCTCTGAACTCCAGACTAACTTTCTCCATGATTTTTAAAAAGATTCCTTATTGTTTGACTTCTGCAGTAATCATTTTTCTTTCTCTTTGGAGGGAGAGGGGGCTAATGCTGTCTACTTGCTTTCAGCTATTCCTTTAGAAACAGGAAACTATCTGAAGAGAATCATGTCAATTTTCCAGTTTCCAATGGTTTATATTCCATTTTCCTTTGCAAAGGGACACTTTGCAACAATTCAACCAGGTAACATTAAAAGACAACTAGAATTCCAGGAGACAGGAACTGTATGGCCAGCGTAAGGGAATCAGAAGGGCAGAGTTTTTATTTTTTTTTACAAAACAGAAGTTGGAAGGATACAGAGGGAGCTTCCCACTTACCTATTTCACCATGTTTAGTGATAGGACCTGCGTGAATCTTCAAAATGTCTAATCTGGCTTGTTCATTTGGTAGATCAATATCTAGAAAGAAATTACAGCTTTATTAAAAACAGAAATCTTCAATTCAGATGGACAATATCCTCCCTTCCAGCCACCCTGAAGCAGGAACTCACGGATTTTTCTATCCAGTCTTCCAGGCCGTAGAAGGGCAGGATCCAGCGTGTCTGGTCTGTTTGTAGCCATGATCATTTTAACTCTGTGCAGAGTATCGAATCCATCCATCTGATTCAATAACTAATTTAAAAAAAAAAAAAAAAGAGAAGTTTGTTTTTAAATAACCCTCCTGGCACGATTTACTGTACTTATTTCCTGCATAAATATTTTCACCAAGATATAAAAATGATACAGATGGATCAGAAATAAAATGCTCCAAGCCTTCTAATGGAAGGGCACAGCTCCCTGTGCATCCCCCAAGCAATAAAGGAGAAAAATTGAACAGTTCTAAAATTTTTTAGAGTAAATTTCCTTGGGACTACAAGAGATGAGCTCCACTTTCCCTCCTTTAAAAAAAAAAGAAGGGGTGTCTCCAAATCTTCAAGAAGATGCAGTAACCAGCAGCAGAGTCACATCACAGTAAAAAGAGAAAATAACCCAAATATTTTTAACAATTATAATATTCTTTCGACTATTCTCCACATTGAATTCATGGCTAAATCATTCAGATGTGCAGCTGCCTTTTGTAAAAGCAGCATCTAGTTCACTTTTAGCTTATTAACTCAGAAAAGTTCTACCAAGTGGATCTACCAATTCCCATCTGGATTATTATTTAACATGGACAATTATTTAATGTGCAGTCACTCACCTCCATCAGAGTCCTCTGAATTTCTCTATCAGCTGAGGTGCCTTCAGAAAAACGGCGACCCCCTGCAGCACAACAAACTCATAAGTTATATGTAAGTTTTATATTTTTGCCTGTTTTAAGTCTGAAAACAGTCCCCCCTTTTAAACTTGGGGGCGGAGGGGGCAGGAAGAGGGATGGTATTTAAGGAGGTAAAGCACACATTTTAAAAATGCTTTTTCATTTAGCCAAAAACATCCAAGCCAGATACAAACAGGCACGGTTCTAAACCAGCTGTAATAGCTCCAGGAAGCTGAGCCACTTGTCCCTTTATGCTTCTTCTGAACTTCTGTCTTTTGAGAGGACAGAGTGTCACTTTATAGCTAATTTCAGTGTTAAAAGGAGGCTCCAGCCTTCCTGCAGCCTCACCTATAGCGTCTATCTCATCCATGAAGATGATACATGGCTGATGATCTCTGGCATAATTAAACATCTCTCTGATCAGCCGAGCGCTCTCCCCGATGTATTTGTCCACAATGGAACTCGACACCACCTTTTGGAAGACAAAAAAAAGACACGTGAACGAAGAGGCCAGAGTGCAAGCAGATTAAGCACGTGTGGACGCGTGTGAGCACACGAGTGAAATGGCACTACCTTTAGGAAGTTGCAATCGAGCTGGCTGGCAACAGCTCGGGCCAACAGCGTTTTCCCTGTACCTGGACAGAGAAGAGATGGAAGGTGTTTAACTACTGACCCAACACTGCAAGTTAGCAACTTTAAAAATGAAAGAAAGAAAGAAAGGAAGCAAAGCAAACTATTTCCACAGTTGGACAGTGACAACTAAGCCTTCGTTACGCTTTCGTGAGACTCACCAGGGGGGCCGTAGAGCAAGCAGCCTTTGGGAGGTATAATTCCCACACGCTGGAATAATTCTGGGTTTGTAAGTGGCAATTCTATTACCTGTGAAAAGCCAAGATAAACAAACCGAGGCACTGTTTGAGTTCTAAAATAGATAAGAAATCCCAGAAAGCTAATGGAACCCTTGCCACCCTGTTGACCAGCTACCCATATTCTTATTTATCTGTGTGGCATACCTAGAAACAGCTAAGTAAGAAGACATCAGATGGATCCAATGGATCCAGCCACAATCCTGCCCTTCACGTTCAGGCTTTTTTTGGTTGTCCGTCCTAACTATGCCCTCCCACTTGATTTTAGAGCCTAAAGGATCTTGGATTCTTCAAAACCTCTTCTTTAAAGGACCTTCTTCGTTTTTATCCCAATCTAAGCTTCTGAAACAATAAAGTTATAACCCAGTTTGAGAATTGGGCTCTTCACTACGAGGGCACCAGCACCCTGCAGTCACACTGCTCTTCCCCACAGAGACAGTTACAAAGCCAGGAAACATCTAAACAACACTTCAGAAGTGACCTTCCAGTACAGCAAAATGTAATCTAAGTTAATTAAACACGAAAAGCACCAAACTGATAGGATCCTTTAACATCCCATCCCATGATAGTTTAGGACAAATAACTGAAAAACTTCCCTTGGAACTTAAACCCACTATTTGAAAAGTGATTTTGAGATATTGGATACCTCACGCAGCTCTCGGATTTGTTCCGACAACCCTCCGATCTCAGAATATGAAACATCTCCTGGATCTTCATGAGACATATTATAAACTAAGGGATCTACTTCCCTTGGCAAATATCTAGGGGGAAAAAAAAAAAAAAAGGGTTAAGGGCAGACAAGACATTTTTCATTTTGTAGACACATTTATAAAGCCACTGCAATAAGTTTTAGAGTATGAAAATTATTTCTTCTCCTCCCACCTTGATAAAAGCATGTTCATTGAAAGAACAGAATAAATCCAACAAACTTTTTCAAGTTTTAAAACAAACAAGCAAAAGCTTAAAAAACCTGCTAAAAATACTGTTGTTAACTGAATGATGGTTTTAAAGAACAATTTTTTTTAAGCCATATATATATTATAGACACGTTAGTCTTCCTTCAAACTAACTGTCCTTACTTAAGCACTGCTTTGCAGAAAACATTTACAAAATATCACAGATTATTCAAATCTTTATGTAACCACCTCAGATCACCCTCATTTCCCCCCCTTTATACCACAAGCAGAAAAGCAGGTGTAGAGCAGAAACCTACCTCATGATAGTCAGAGTGGTCATATCCAGAGCAACTCTTGTCCCTGGCTTCAGCTTACTTTTGTCAAGCTGGTTAAAAAGAAGGTATTTTTTTATTAGAACCAAGTTCTAAAAAAAAAGTCTGGTTTTAGCCAAGATGTTTATTGGAGCTTGCACTCTTTGCTAAGTCACACCCAAGAAGAAAACAAGGCTAGAGCCACACCGAGAGGCTCATCTAGTAAACACTGTGTCCCCGTCACCACCATTTTTGGGAATGCTTGGCCCACTGTTTCCTGGGAGAAGCAATCCCAGAGCTGGCCTAGACCAGTGAACCTGTTGGTTGTCACAACTGGACACCAGCAAAGCTAAATCACACCACGGGAAGAATTTATATTAAACATTGAAATAGATCTTGAACAGCAAGTCATTAACTCGCCTCTGCCATTTTGGACAATAAATAGGATTTTTGAGATCGTAAATATTTATTTTCTTTTTAATGCTGTCAATCTGACTGGTTTAGTGAGAGATCTAATCCCCCTTCCTTCTCCACACAGGACAGAGCCAGCCATTTCAAACCAGTAAGCAATCAATCCTCCATTAGGGACACAGAGAGCAGCCTGCCCGTTTCAGTCTGAACTTGCCCCCCCTTCTACTCAACATCTTTCTCCTTTCTAGGCTGCCAGAATGTTCCAAGGTTCCATCATTTGCACATTTTCCCATATCCCATTATATCCTCTCCAAAAATCACTTGTTCCAGTTGTTACTCTTTTGCTATAATTTACCTCAAACACCCTACTCATCCGCCTCAGCGGTTTTTGTCCACTTACTCCATTTTGATGAGATTTTTAAACACATTAACAGTCCTATTCCACTACACCCTGCTAACTTCTGCTGGGATTAAAACTATTAACTTGCATTTCTCACTTTAAGAAACCTGGGGTCACTAACGAGACCTCTTTCCAGCTGCCTAATCCTAAGAAATCTGTCAAAGCTTGAAATTCTATCAGATTCAACATCACCCAAGAGATTTCAGTTATTCTCCAGTGGGAAGAAAACAAAGAGAAACCACTTGACCTTCAATTCCTTGGGAAATCCACTCTAGATAAGGAAATAATTTTGTTTTCAATTTAAACACCACAAGGACTTTGATCAAAAACTAGTTCTTCCAGTCTGTGAAACACTCCACGGGAAATTATTTGCCTTGATATTTTGAAAACAATCACGGGTACACTTTTTTAGTCTCTGGTATCACCTCTTTTAAGAGCAAAAGGTGGTTTTACTCAAGAATAAACCATAAAGTTCGTGCTGCGATGCCAAGCTCATAAAAGCATCATCTGATCCTGAGCATTTATCTCTGTTTCAACACAGAGCCTCAAGAATACTTAAGTGGAATTAAGCATACTTATGGTCCAGAAAAATATTTTGTTCATTTTGGTGAAAGAAAATACTGAGCTTGCAGTGTAACATCTTAAAAGCTTAAAAAATTATGTATTTAAAAATGCATTTCAATACTAGCAATACTTGTAGGTGTTTTATGCAATAAAACAACATCTCATTGGTGTGCTTGAGGAAAGTCGAGGATATCTGTATCTACTACATGAACTAACAGACTTCCTGGTACCCACATTTCCCAAACAGTCTGACTCTAGAAGGAGGAAAAAAGGCCTATCTTTACCAAAAAACATACAATCCACTGACAGTCATCACCATAGGACAATACAGACTGGCTCTGCTGCCTTCTCAGGATGCACTACTCTCTGATATTCTCTGTTTGGAGACAACTTACAGTCCCACATTTCATATGTATTATTCTTCCATTTTGCAGAGTCAGGGATGAGTTTAATTAGATCTAACTAGAGATTGGCTCTCCCAACGGCTCTGCAGTCCCAGAACACCTTCAGTAAATGTTGTTCCTACTTAACAGGCAGCTTTTGGTAGGGAGGAGCCCATCTATGGGGTTTAATTACTGTAATTCATTTTCAAAGAGTTCAAAATCAGGTAGAAAAACAGAGCTTCAACTCAATGAAAAGATTAAGCCACAGGCAAAGTAGCAGGAATGTTTTGGATGGCTTTATCTTTACGAGGAAGTTACGCTACAACCAGCTAGAAAGGGAGAGGAGAAGCAGACACCAGTATAAAATAACCATACACACCTTAAAGAAGAAAATACTTCATCCCACTAAGGACCCAGTTTAGGGACAGCAATGCTAATAATCAAAGCCAAAGCAAACTTTTAATGAATATTCACATAGATCAGTACCTGGCGACGGCAGCCGACCACGTATCTCGGTCCATTTGTAGCCTTCACAATGACTGGAGAGAGAGAAGAAAGGAAAAAAAAACAAATTTACTTGATTCACTGCTCTGAATGATGCTTCTGGACTATCCAACACATTAGATTTTTCTGCAAGTGCTGAGATCACCAACACTCTGATTCTTTAATTCCTTCAAAGTAAGATTTTTTCACTGCAAAAGCTAATTTTCAAGATTTCAAAGAACGTGACGTTCCAGCGTACTTACATTTCTCTTCTGTCAGCTGTTTAAGAACCTCGCCGACAATCTGCAAAAGAATAAGTGCAGTATTAGCTTACAGAAAAAAACACCATTGCACAACAACATTTGACACGTTTTAGGACACGGAAGATGACTGTCAGCTTTGATGGTCTTCCTCCAGCTTCACGTTGTTTGCCAGCACTTTTCATTTCTGTAACATTAACGTTTCTGTTTGACAGAATAAACACCAAAACCTCTCTAACCCACGTGCTTGGCGTGCCTGTTCCCAATGCTTCCCTTTCTGCTGGCTGCACCATCCCCACTCTTTCTCGGCACCAAAAAACGGGCTTAAATTCTACTTCCAGGCAAGTTCACTGTCAGCCAGCACCACATCCATAAGAAATGAGACCTTACGTACCTGCCCGACGCTCTGCAGGGCCTTCAGATCATTTTCTGATTTTTCATATTGCTTGGTGAGTTCCTTCAGCTGTTCCCTTACTAGAAAAAGAAACAAAGGATTTTCATAGGATCACAGAATGGTTTGAGTGGGAAGGGATCTTCAAGTTCCCTGGGCAGGGACACCTCCCACCACACCAGGTTGCTCCAAGCCCCCTCCAACCTGGCCTTGAACCCCTCCAGGGATGGGGCAGCCACAGCTTCTCTGGGCAACCCGGGCCAGGCTCTCACCACCCTCA